>JAVJIF010011345.1:0-144646 GCA_038442645.1 Agave tequilana
TGGCTGATCAATCCAGAGAGGCTGCTTTCTGGATCTGGCCCCAGTCGACCAAGCGGTTGACCGACGAAAGTGCTCTGCTCTCTGATTTTGGCCACGATTGACCGATAGGGCAATGGCCTGGGGGAGATCGACCGGCAAGCCCATGGTCTGAAATATGACCGTTGGTCGACCGATTGGCCGGTCGACCGACAGGTCATCTGGCTAGAAAACTGAGCCCAACGGCTAGTTTTCTGAAACCCTATTTAAAGGGCTGTTTTGACCAGTTTTGGGCATGATTTTGAGAAGGGTTTTCTTGAGCTATTTTTCTATCTTCTACAGAAATTTTTCAACAAGATTTTAGAGCTTCATTTATATATCAAAAGAGAGTTTATCAAGAGTGTATCTCTTATCTTTTCAAAAAGATTTCTTGTATTTTTCACTTTCAAATCTATCTTATTTGTCTCACACAAGCTTGAGCTTTTCATAACTATATCAAACCTATAGGATTCTTGTTGTGAGGAGTGTTTGTTGGTGATCAAAGTGAAGAGACCACCAAGTTTTCATCTTTGTCTTTGGAGGAGTTGTAGAGGTTGTGACCTCGGCCTTGTGAGTTCGCGTGTGTTGTTCTTTCAGGAACATGTGAGGGACTTGCGGGTCCAAGAATTCTTGAGGGAGCTCGTTGTAGGTGTTGCAACACCGAGTGATCTTGCGGGATCGATTTTAGTGGAATCCTTCATAGTGTTGAAGGCGGGGACGAAGAGCAAGTGTGCTCAAACCTCGAAACAAATCCCCCGTGTTTGAGATTGCTTATCTCTCTCTCACTTGTATTTATATCATGCATGCATATATTGTTCATATCATTATATGCTTGATATACTTGAGCTTAATTGAATATATGCTTGGGATTGTTTGCTCACACTTGTATTCAACTAAGAGAGTCATAGTGGCACATCAACTCTTAATCTAGAGGAATCTTGAGGAGATAGTTCAGAACCCTTCACCAGGAATTCGACTACACTCTTTTGTTATACTTAGTGTATTTAGCATAATAATTTTAGTTTGCTAAATAGTTTTTAATTCTGTATTTGTTTAGCATTTGATTAGCACGTCACCTATTTAACCCCTATCTAGGTGATCTACAATTGGTATTAGAGCTTGGTGCTATTGATTTAGGTCTAATAGCCTAGAGTTAACGATCCTTAATTTGCTAATCACAATATTTGCATACACACACATGGATTTCATTGCACCTTCTTTGTTTGATATTCTTAACTTTCTAACTTAAAAAGTTAAGATGTCTATGTATTTAAAAGCCCTATGAATTCATTTATTTTGCCATTATTAAGATTCATATTTTATTAATGGCAATCATCTTGAAGCTACTCAAAGGCCATCCATGCTTTAAAGTCTACCCTAAATGATAATTATTTATCTAGGATTTCTAATATTGATTCGGCTTTTGTAGTTTGGAACACTCTCATCTCCTTTGGGGAACAAATTCAATATCATAAGGAGAGTGACTCGGATAGAAGTGCTACTTTTAACATGTGTTACATGGTCCAGGGGGATGACATCCTTGAGGTAAAGTCTGGATCCGAGCTTGATGAAGATATTGACACGCCATATGATGAGCTTGCATTATTTGTTAACAACTTCTAAAAAATATGAATTTTTGAAGAAAGAAAAAGATTCTTTTAAAATAAATTTTAAATTGTCTCAAAAGAAAAGAAATCTTTAAAAAGAAAAATTATTTTGGTTGAAGAAGAAAGGATTTTATTTTAAATGAAAATAATTCTTTGAAAAGAAAAGTGTTTTAAAAGAAAAAGAAAATAATTCCAAAGTGAAAAAGAATGTTGTTTCTCATGTTTGTCATGTTGCTTCCTCTAAGATTGAAAAATATATTTGTACTTTAAAAAAACATTGATTGTTTGGGCTCCATTTTGAGCCAATGTGCATTTAATCACAATAGATTGGAATCTATGTTTCGCAAAAACAAGTTCCACACATTTATGCACATACCTCATGGCATATATCTCATGCACACCATGTTCATACCCATGCTTACATGTATGTTAGAGTGTACACATGTACACATTGTAGCCGCAAAGGCCATCTTGTAAATTTTACTATGATAGATTAAATTCTTATAATTTTTGCAAATAAAATGTTAGAGTTCCAATTGCTACTAACCCCATGGACCCAAAAAGATATGGGTACCAAATTCTTACCTCTTGTTTTTGATATAGGTGTGAGCTCTCACAAATAAGAGAGTTGGTGCCTTAATAGTAGATGCCATCAGAGCTTGATGGATACAACATTGGATGCATCACTATCAAGAGAGTTTTAGTGGGAGGACCATCTCATTTTGGAAAAATGGATTGGCTACTTCATGTTGGTAACCTTTCATCGTCCTCTTTTAAAATATTTTTAAATACTTATATGCCTATATCATATGTTGATATGTAAATCTTCTTAAAACTTGTGTTATACATGTATATTTTTGAGTTACATGCTATACATGCTCTATTTCTATTGTGTACTCATTTATTATTTGATTGTACATTGTATGTCTTAATTTGATGATTCTTGTATGTTTATATGATATATCATATTTTTGTGAAAAAGAATTTTATGTTAGTTTTGTTTTGAACTTTATTGTCTTATCTTCATGATGTGTTATTCACATGACTATTGTACACTCACTTTTATGTTTACTCATAACTTTGTTTTCATGAGCACATGTTTTTATACTTTATAGATCTTGAGTTTCATTTTTTATGTATTTGTATATTAACGTGAGATACATGATTTGGTTTTATGTTTGAAGAATTTTAATTAGTTTTTTTAAAAACTATTTTAAACTACTTATTTATTCTTCACTTGGTAGTATTTTCAGTCTATAATTATCTTCAAAATCTTATTTTTGAAAACTTCTACCCTGCAAGGGCGGTTGGTTGGGCGACCATACCTTGTATGCTCTTAAATGAAAATATCTTTTAAATATGTGCATGATAGGGTGGATGATATGAGTTATACACATATATATCTTGAAAATTAAATTTTGTATACTCATACTTATTTTCTATATATGTATGCATCAAATTTCAAGTGGTATTTCTATTTTCATACATACATATATATGATTTCTTGTACTAGATTAAAAATATTAATTCTTTATAGCACAAATTGATACTTGCTAAGCTTGATTTAGTTCTTAATGTCAATTGATTTTTCAATTAGTATCTTATACAAGTTTATGCATTAGGTTTGTGATTATTTCAAAAAGGAAGAAAAATTTTTTTTAAAAAATGAATGATTTCATGTTGACGTTTACCTATAAGATAATATTTATGTTTAACTGCAAGTGGTATATCAATATTTATTTTGCCAACTACAAGTGGTATATCAAAATTTGTTTTGTTGATTACAAGTAGTTTCAAAATTTGTTTTCTGTAGTATCAAAAATTTGTTTTAATCAGTTTTCAAAATTTGTTTGAAATATATTGCCTATATGAAAGGGAGCTTAACATTTTCTCCATATATAGATTCATGTTGAGTATATTTTATATGTTGAGGAGCTTGACCTCTCTTCTTTATGTGATACATGTGCGTAGGGGGAGCTTAACATCTCTGTCTATATATTGTGTAATATACTTATATGGTTTAGGGTCTAGTCATCTCTTCTTCATGTAATGCATGTATGTAGGGAAAATTAACTTAATGTCTCTCCTCTTCATGAATTTATATCGCATATACATATATAAACTCTAAATTCTTTCAATTGATCTTTTACTCCTTTGTTGATGATTGACGAAAAGGGGGAGAAAATTAGTTTATATATGCATGTCTAATATTTGTTGTTTATGCATATATGTTTGTTTTTGTTTAAAACTTTGTTTATGTGTTTCATTGAATATCTATTTGTTTATGCTATACATGAGTTAAGAGGGAGCTTTTATGAAGCTTATCTTTAATCCATGCATATATAACTCCATGGGTTTTGTCATCATCAAAAAGGGGGAGATTGTTGGCCCAAAGGCCCATCACTCTAGTCTTGATGATGATTAACTCATGTAGTTATGTACTAATGATCTTGTATTTAATAAGTTTCAGATTTTGATCAAGATCTTAGTCGGTGTTAGCTTCAATAAAAGATTCGAAATCAAGTTTTGAAACTAACACATGTTGATTCAAGAGCTCGCGCTTCTAGATTGCATCAAGTACTCAAAGAGGAGTCTAACTCGTTTGGATCAAGTTTGGATCAAGTTAAGATGAAGAGAAGATTTCAAGTGAAAATTTTTAAGAGAAGACTTGAGTTTATGTTTGTAAGTATTAAGATTTTTGTTTTTAGATAAAATAAAAAGAATAGATTAGTTGTGGATTACTCAAGCTCATACACACAAAAAAAAAATTTACATACCGTTTTCATAAGAAATAGTTTTAGTTTCAGTTTTGATTTTAAGTTTCAAAGAATATACATATTGATTTCATGAATAAATTTAACAAGTTTACATGGTTTATATGTGTATTTGATCTCATCCATATACATTAATGGCTCAAATTTTAAAAAAACTTATTTTGATGTTTCTAATTCATGGTTTTAAGTTTTGTTAAAATCAAAACTTATTTTGAGCTTATTGTCAAAAACAAGTATATTTCATCTTCATTGTGTATTGGATCATTCTCATACACACTATGCTTCAAATAAGCTTTAATATCTTGTTTTTGTATTTGAACAAGTTTTAGAAAAATGAATTTTTCATTTAGAGGTTTATTTTTGAAAAATACGGTTTTCGGTTTAAGCTTTAACTTCTATATCACAAAAATAGTTCAAATTATTTGTAATATGTGTTAATTTTTTATCACACATATTTGTACTTTAAGTGTTTCAATGAACTTATTTTTGTAGATTTTATGGGATTTAAATAAAATTTCTAGGGTTTTTACAAATCAAAATTCCTATATTTAAAACCCTGTTCTGGGCTTCTGGCGGTCGACCAACCGTCGACCGAACCAGGGCTTGGTCGACCGAGCGGTCGACCGACGTGCACAAAATGTACACAAGCCTATGGCCGTAGGGCCGGTCTAACCGTGTAGTCGACTAATCCAGAGAGACTGCTCTCTGGATCTGGTCCCGGTCGACTGCTTCAAAGAGCTCTGCTATCTGGTTTTGACCACGGTGGACCGATTGGGCAATGGCCTGGGGCGGTCAACCGGGTGGTCGACCAGCAACCCCAACAGTCTGAAATATGACCGTTGGTCGGTCGACTGGCCGATCGACTAAAAGGTCATCTGGCTAGAAACTGAGCCCAACAGCTAGTTTTCTGAAACCCTATTTAATAGGCTGTTTGGCTAATTTTGGGTTTTAAGAAGTATTTTCTTGTTATTTCCTATCTTTTACAAAAGTTTTTCAATAAGATTTTAGAGCTTCATTTCTATATCAAAAGAGAGTTTATCAAGAGTGTATCTCTTGTCTTTTTCAAAACGATTTCTTGTGTTTTCTATTTTCAAATCTATCTCATTTTTCTCACACAAGTTTGAGTTTTTCATAACCAAATCTATCCTATAGGATCCTTGTTGTGAGGAGTGTTTGTTGGTGATCAAAGTGAAGAGATCACCAAGTTTTCATCTTTGTATTTGGAGGAGTTGTAAAAGTTGCGGCCTTGGAGAGCTTGCAGTTCGCGTATGTTGTTCTTGCGGGAACAAGTTAGGGACTTGCAGGTCCAAGAGTTCTTAAGAGAGCTCGTTGTAGGTGTTGTGGCATCGAGTGATCTTGCGGGATCGATTTTAGTAATCCTTTATAGTGTTGAAGGCGGGGACATAGAGCAAGTGTGCTCGAACCTCGAAACAAATCTCCCGTGTTTACTATTGCTTATCTCTCTCTCACTTGTGTTTATATCTTACATGCTTATATTGTTCATACCTTTATATGCTTGATATACTTGTGCTTAATTGAATATATGCTTGGGATTGTTTGCTCACACTTGTATTCAATCAAAAGAGCCATAGTGGCACCTCAACTCTTAATTTAGAGGAA
The DNA here is from genome assembly GCA_038442645.1 of Agave tequilana. Taxonomy (NCBI): domain Eukaryota; kingdom Viridiplantae; phylum Streptophyta; class Magnoliopsida; order Asparagales; family Asparagaceae; genus Agave; species Agave tequilana. The sequence goes on from JAVJIF010011345.1 coordinate 6,017, forward strand.
TCTTGAGGACATAGTTCAGAGCCCTTCACCGAGAATTCGGCTGCACTCTTTAGTTATACTTAGTGTGTTTAGCATAATAGTTTTAATTTTCATAAATAATTTTTATTTCGCATTTGTTTAGCATTTAATTAGCACATCATCTATTCACCCTCCCTCTTGGTGACCTACATAATCACCCTTCCTCCAACCTCCTCTCAGAACCCCAACCCTAATCTTAGTATTCCCCACCGTCGCACCTTCCCACATCATCATTTTCGCTTCTTCATCACCTCCATACCCTCGCCGTCAGCTGCCGCACCATCTTCGGGCCCCCGTCGTCATCTCCCGATCACCGTCGACGCACCACCGACCAGACCCTCCACCTCCTTAATGCCGCCGCCTTCTTCGCAGACCTCACCAATAGTAGTGCCATCAAGATCTAGGCCTCCTTCACTGCCGCAATTTGTTTTCGTGTCCTCACCGTCATCTCTTTAGATCCAGACGACGCTAATGAGATCTAGCTCTCACTGATGCCACCCCTCACTCGTCGTACTAGTTCCACACCTCTCATCACCAACATATCTCAACCTCTTCCTCGCCTTCGATATCGACTCGCCCTAATCTCCACCCCGTGCTCATCGTACCACCACAAGTGCTAACAACTTCACTGACAGTCTCCGCCATCAGATCCCACCACTTCGACCTCCTTCGATCATTCCTCTCCCTCCTCTGTGAAGCCAACAAGTTCGCCTGCCTTTGCAACCACCATGCTCCCGCCATCGCTGTCGTCACTGACCAAGAGCAACCTGCAATCAGCGATGAGCAATTGGGTGAGGTCAGATCTTGTGGAATTTTATCGGGTAAGATCTGATAAGGTATCGTGTAATATCACTGGTTAATAATACTGTGTTAAATATTTTTTAAAATATTTATTTGGTTTTACTTACTATTTTATTATTATTTTTTAACTTGATTTATGACTTATTATAATCAAATATACAAATTATTTTTCATTTAAGCCCGATCCCAATTCTTTCTTCTCATTTTTCTTGCTGAAGTCCAAATCTACAACAACCCAGCCCATCTCCCATCTCCCATCTCCCAACTCTCTCTTATTTAATCTCTCTTATCCTCTCCTTAACCCTAACCCTAATCTAATCCTCTCCCCTTCTCTCCTTTCCCAACACAGTTGACACGGACCCTAATCCGTCTTCCTCCACCACCGGGCCATGGCCAGCTGCCACCACACCTGAACCCAAGCCATCCCTGAGCTCCACCCAGCCGCGAAAACCCACCACAGCCATAATCAACATCATCATTATCTCCCCACCATCATCATATCATGCACCCACCTCGATCAGCACCCTTCCCAACCACCTCCACACGCATCACACCCATGGCCATGCAGCCTCCGCGCAAACTCCATGCCCTCACCCATCTCGTTCCTCATCATCGCCATGCTTTCGCCACCACCTCCATCCCCGCGCAGCCACCGCATCCCTCGCCCCTGCCGACGATCTTCGCCTCATCGTCACCTCCCTACACTTTGCTGCCTACAACCACACGGACGTCCACTCTCCCTAGCACCACCGCTCGAGCCCTGCTCATCTCCACCTGCCATGCATAGCACCTTGCAGCCACCGGAGCTTACTCCCCAACACTTGGCTCCCTCTTCCTCCGTAAGCTGACCACCTCGCTCTACCATAGAGCCGGTGTCACCCTCTTCCTTTCTGTATGTGCGTGAGTTACTCTCTCTCTCTCTCTCTCTCTCTCTCTCTCTCTTTCCCGCTCTCTTTCTCTCTCCATCTCTCTTTATATATTTCTCTCTATTAGTGTACTTCTCTGTGTATCTGTGTGCGTGTGTGTATCCCTGTGTCTCTTTCTCTACATTATGCAGAGATCGAACTTGGATTTGTGTTCGCAGTGGACCCGATACGCAAGACGACTTGGAGACTCGGACTAGTTGTGCAGTGCAAACCCGATCCAATAGAGTCTCCTAGCCGGATCTGCAATATTTCATATGAGTTTACATTTCATGTTATTATTATTTATTTTGCTTGTTTACAGTTCGTGTTATTATTATTTATTTTTCATGTCAGCGTTCACTTTATTAGTTTGTTTAATTTGTGTATTTTATTATATCATTTCATGTCAGTGTATATTTGTTTTCTACATTATTCTGTTATTTATTTAATTTTGTTAGCGAGTGTACATGTTGTAGTACTGATATTTATTTATTCTTCTAGTGAGTGTTGAGTTCTTGATGAGTTTAGTCTTAGATCTAAGATTTGGATAGTATGAGAGTTTGTAGTGATTTGAAACTTACATGATAATTATCTAATGATTGATGAATCGATGAGAGCTAAATTGTCAGACACCGTTCTTTATATGTATGATGGTATTTGGAGTCACTAGGTAGTTTTGATACCGTTAGTTTTAGCCCTTGATGGTGTTTACGGTTCGTCTTGGGAATCTTGATAGTTCTATCACTGTTACTTTCGAGTTCTTGATGACTCTAGAGCTAAGATTTTAGGACCAGTGTGAATTTCATGTGAATTATTTAGTAGTGTACGCTGTCCAAAAATCATTAAAGACAAATCCTTAGACGCGGGCTTCACTTCAACGCGAAGGTCACGTTTCAACTAAATCACGAACCTTGCGTCCATGGGCAAACACGGACTTCAAGCGCAGGTATAAGTAACTCCGCGTCTCACTTCAAACGCGGGTCTGAGCAACTTCGCGCCTCACTTCAAACGCGGGTCTGAGCAACTCCACGTCTCAGTTTTAACGCGTGCCTGTGAGCTTCGCGTTTGGACTACAACGCGACCATGAGAAGACTGCGAGTACCACATCTACACAACAATGCGAGGTCCACGTCGAACACGAAATCCACGTTTCTGTTATAACTGACCCCTATTACTGGGTCAATTAAGTCCCCACATAATGTGGAAGTTAATCTCCATTATTGGAGGATTCTAGGGGACAATTATACCCTTAGGACCCCTATAAATATCCTCAAGAGCTATGAAGGGGGAGACTTTTTTTGAGACATTGGGCTGAGAATTTTCCAGCTAAAAGCTTTTTTTTTCAACCTCAAAGGTTCACAGAGAGAGAGAGAGAGAGAGAGAGATCAGTGAACTCTAAACACTTAATGTGTTAAAAACAGAGTTTCTTTTTTATTACTTTTCAATTGCTTCCCCGCTAGTTACTATTCACATGTTTAGAATCACCTCAAGAGCTTTCAAAATCCACGGTATTTTCTCTCTGGAGTCTCACATATGCTTTTCCCAACACTAGCACCCAAATTTTGTTCATCTAAAATTCTATTGCTTCCGGTTACACCACTCCTTTTTACGAAGAAATCCAAGTAACTAACCTAATTAAGAGATAACATCTTAATCCTAATCAAATCATCTTTCAATTCAAATCTATCTCAACCTAAAACAAATTCGAACAAATAATAAGCAATAAAGTAGCAACTCATATAAACCAAGTATACATAACTAATTAAAAGAATGCAAAGAATTTCCTGGGGAAGTTTCATAGCAGGTTCAAACATTGGTGAACATCAGGCCAGGCGACACGAAGTGGAACATAGTGGAAGATATGGAGGAAGAATTTGACGACATCATAGTTTGCGATGACAAGTTCCTGGCTGTGTCTGGCAAAGGAGAGCTATATGCCATTGATTTGCGCGGTCCTGCCCCCCAAGTGCACACTGCAGGCGGAGGGAATTGTACAGTGGCCATCGCACTTTGACAGGAGTTACCTGGTGGATGTATCTGGGGTTCTTCTACAAGTGTGTTGAGAATCACAAGTAATCAGCCTTGAACTATGTACAAAATGAATCATTTGAGGCGAGGAGATTGGATCCTAAGCCGGGCATGTGGATACCGGTGATCAATCTGCAAGATTGCTCGCTTTTGCTCGGTATTTGCCACTCCATGTCAGTCTCAGCAGCAGATGCCCCGAGAGATTGAGGGAGAACTGCAACTATTTTTACGAATGATGATTGGTAATAACCGTATATCCCTCTCATGAAATGGGGACGATTGGTGATAAGGGAGTTTACCACATGAAATATGGGAAGGAAAAGACTCTACATCTCCCAGATGCACAATTGAATCGAGCTCCACCTGTTTGGATTATACCTTCTGAAAGCATTGTCATGCTCTATACACTGCAGTTCTTGACTAATTACTATTATTAATTTTTTTTTGTTCTTACCATGCATCCGATTTGAATTTGCAGTGTACCACTCTAAATTAGTGCAATTAGTGCAATTATATTGGGTTTGGATTCTTTTTTGTTTGTTTTTGTTGGAAAGCAAGAAAATCATACATGATTTCTCTCAGAACCATTCCCCCGATTATCCAATCTGATTTGGTTGTACAAGTCCGAGGTAGATTCCCCATCACCTACTCAGCATCAATATCTTTAGAAACTTCTAGCGGGCATGAAGTCTGTCAGGCTGTTGCCCTCTTTTAGGATGTGTGATGCACAACATCTTCGAAGAGATTGCTAGCATACCCGCTTAAACCTCTTTAATGCTCGATGACCGTGATGATGCACATTGCATCCCCTTCGATCCAGATCTTCGACGCCTTTAATCTGAAGATTGCCAACTTAATTGTCGTCCAAGCTTCAACTATATTCCCCAGCGGCAGTGAGATATACACGAGGGCACGCTGACAGCGAGCACCAGGCATGTCGTGGTCTCTGATCACCGCACCCGCTCCTCTACATGAGTTTTACATACAGAGCCGTCAAAGTTAATCTTCAATCATCCTGGTGCAAGGGCTTGCCATACAACGATGCGGGCGAGTATTGGTGCATTTTAATCCACTCGGGCCGAGCCCATTCACCGAAGGCATGACAAGATTCTCTCCGAGTGCTGGCCATCTTTCCACCACAGCTGCGAAAAGCATGATTAGCTAGCACCAGTTCTTACTTATTAAGACAATATTTTGGAAAAACATTTTAAATTGCTCAAGAATTACACAAAATTTTAATTTATTGAATTTGAATTGTGAAATTGCTTTAGACGACACCCTTTATTTCAATCTAAATGATTTGTTTCTCCGTGAACGTAATTATATGAGATTATTGGTTTGTTTGGGTATGACTAGCTAAGGAATAAATAAAAAGCTACATGTTTTTAGTAAGAAACCTTTCAATTTCTATTTCACTTCTGTTGAATAACATCATACTTGGAAAGAAATATCAATTTCTATTTGATTCTATTGAATAATGTCATGTTTGAAGAGAAATATTAGATTTGAAAAATCCGAAGAGTGAATCCGATATCTAATAAATTATTTAATTTTGATTATCCTAACTGGGTTTGGATCTTGTAGGATCCTGATCAGATTCGACTCATTACCATCATCGATGAGATAATTAGGCGCTAGCTGCACTACAAAAAATCTGTTTGAAATTCTCTTATGTTATCATTTTTGTTAATTACTTATTTGACAAAAAAAATAGCGCACAGAAAACTCACAGGTTCTGACAGCAGTAGTAAAAAATTCAAACGTTTTCGAGAGAAAAATGATGGCACCGCAAAGAGAAAATTTTTGAGTTTTTTTTTTCTTTATCAAACAAACAAACAAGTGTGGTGGAGCCCATGTAATTCAGTGAAAACACTCACTTTCCGGCACGCTTTCACCAAACAACTAAGCCCTTAAAAAAAAGGCAATCACAGCGGGACGGGAAATCACGACCCTGTTGATCTCGACCATTCAGAGCAGGCCAGCTCATCAAAGTAGGAAGGTTCACGTGAGCTCAGGTCCGACATTCATTTGCCAAAAACAAAGGGACAGCTGTCCCCCCCCACATAATCCTCGCCCCTTCACTTCCTCAAATATCGAAACTACCCCTCCCTTCCCACCTATACGGCGCACCGCCGTCGTGCCACTCTCGATATATCCGCAAATTCTGGGTAAGAACTCGACGCCGTCTTTTTCTCGATTATACAAAGTCTCACCCCCGAAAATCCCCCGGTCTCTGGTTCCGGTCACCGCCGGTTACTATAACACCAGTTAACAGTCTCTCACATTCGATGCGAGCCGCCTGATACGATCGAATGGACGGCGGATCGAGGGGCCCCGCCGCGGCGGCGAACGCGGGGCTGAACCCGAACGCGCTGCCCCCGTTCCTGAGCAAGACGTACGACATGGTCGACGACCCGGCGACGGACGCGGTGATCTCGTGGGGCCTCCGCAACAACAGCTTCGTGGTGTGGGACCAGTCCGAGTTCGCTAGGGATCTGCTACCCAAATACTTCAAGCACAGCAACTTCTCCAGTTTTGTCCGCCAGCTCAATACCTATGTATGCTTAATCGCCTCAATCGAAATTCTTTTGTTTTTTTGTTTATTACTTATTGTTTTTTCTTTCCTAACCTAGATTTTATTGCTTTTTTATACTGTGCTGTTTGTTTCTTTTTTATTAACACGCACTGTAGATCTTGAGTACTGTTAATTTGGGCAAATTTTAGAAAGATGTCTCGTTTAATTGATTTTCTTTTTAGCTTTATTAAATTTTTTGTGTGGAACATTTAGTATGATTCAGTTAGTTTAGTCTTTGATTTCTACTGTGGAGGGTGGTGCTGTGTATTTTAGGAACTAGATGAATGCAAAGAGAAACATTTGCACTGGTTGCAACTGACACAAGCGGAAAATTATATGACAGAGAAATTATAGCTAGTTATATGACAGAGGAACTTAATAGATGGATTGCTTGATTGAGATTTTTTTTTCTTTTTCGATGAGTAGTAAGTAGTGAATTTTTAAAGCCTACTCTATATGAGTTATTCTTTGTTAATGGTAATGCATACACGGTGCACAAAATGGCTAAAATAAGAATGTATAAATGTACCTTGGATAAAGAAGTTTTAGTTAAATTTATTCAATCAAGTATGCCACTGTTTGTTATCGTAGCCTCCACAGAGATACTGATATTAAGAGAAATAATACTTTTACCAATGAACAGATATGATGGGTTTGTGGCTTCATGTATATTATTATATCTTTTAAGACTGGAAAACTGTAGCCTTGGGATATCCTGCCACATTTGAATTGTGATATAAGTTTAATTTCCCTGTCCATAACTTCAGTTTCTGATAATATAAACTATAAGTTATAATAGGGAACACAATTCATGAATGATGACTTAAAAAATAGGAAGATGGTATCCCTTGTGAGTTATGAATTATGTCTTAAACACTCTAACAGTGCTGGTTCATTTTTCTTGTTTAAAACAGTGCTGGTTCATTTTCTTGTTTAAAGGTACCTTGTCACTCGTTCTAAAGAACTGAGGTCCTTTGACTTGTTTAAAGGTACCTTGTCATTCTTATTCTAAAGAACTAAGGTCCTTTGACAACTCTAGTACTCAATTAATTGGACTTGTTTATTTAAAGTTTTAAACCAATGATTTTCCCCACAGTTAGCGCCCCATGGCCTTTGTTGAAAAGTCAGGACTAGAATTCTTCAAATAACTGAAATTAAATATCTCAGAAAGCCAAAAATGAGTTGGGAGTATGAGAAAGTGAAGAATTGTTGCACATTTCTGAAATATTTGTCTCCTTTAGTTATTTCACTATGAACATGTAAAATTGCTGCTGACGGGGTTCTGACGTCTGTCCATAAAATTCTCTCCTTGTTTCCCCTAGTGATTATTTTGAGATAGCTTTACTTCTGTTCATCCTTGTGTTAGTGCTCAATTTAATTCTGTTCTATGATGTCTTGCATTCATTTGACTGTTCACACCCTATCGTTAGCGCTCAGTTATGTTCTATTGTTTCTTACATTCGTTGGTTCTCATCCTAATATTAGCGCTCCATTCTGTTTTATGGTTTCTCATAACCTTCAGTTATCTGCTGTGCTCAGTATTAGTTTAATCAAGGGTGAGATAATATTCTTTTATCCATTACTTGAACAGATCACTTGTTTGTATTTTTTACTTAACATGATACGGTGTTTACATATCCAACAAGTTTGTTCATAACCTCCAGTTAAGGTGATTTATTTAATGTTCTAAGTCATCATTGTGGAGTAACATTGTTGCTATTATAATACTATTATTAGAGGGGAACATGCTTTCTTCGTCCTTTATGGAGACTGATTTATTCTTACACGAACCAGGTTTCAAAGTAGTTAAAAAAAACCCAAAGTTTAAAAGGTGAAATACTGTGATTTTAAAAACCCAAAAGTGTTCCATTTTGTTCTTCTGTTCACTTCTCTGTTTTGATTTTCCCCTTATTTCCTCTTACTAAACGTGCAATTGTTGTGATTCATTCTTTAGCTCCAGCTTATTCCTTATTCTCTGGATCCTCTCATTCTTGATTATTTTATCAGCCATGGGATGGTTACTCTTCCTCTAATTCTAGAGCACGCAGAAATGATTATTGTCACTTGTTTAATCGGTTTTCCATCTCGTATATTCTTTATGATGTGGTACTAGAACAAGTGTTTTTTGTGTGTTCAGAGATGACTTTGCACCCCACGAGGGTGTTGGCTGAATGTCTTACGCATTTAAGGTGCATTTGGAAGTCTCAACCGATGCTTTTTGCTCTATCTGATTTTCCGTCTAGTGCATCTGGGATACCAAATTGTCCGGACTAATTGAGTGTTCACTTTAAAAAAAATAAAATTTAATCCTTAAATAATTGTGAGACTTGTTTACCATTATCTTTATGCTGCATGTGATGAATTGGTTTGTTATTTCTTGTCTTGTAGTTCTGGTAAACTGCAGTAACATACTAAATTATATTGTCTCTTTTACAAACAGTTCCATTAACCTTTCTTGGTTGATACCATCATCATTCTCCTAAGCTTTTTTCGCATCAGAATGGGTTGGGTACCAAGCAAGTCTCCACAACGGATTTGAAAAGTTTGATGCTACCCATCAACCTCTCTTAATTAATGCCAAATTCCTGGGAATGAAACTATAGACAAAAGAGGGACTTGCTATAATCTGATAGGCAAGTTGGCATCCCAATTTTTTCTAGATTTGGGAAAAATTTTTGAAGAAGGGAAGGGTGATAAATTTGCTATAGGGATTTAGATTCAAGTGTGAGGTACGCATCAGGCCAAGAGTCACACTCTCAAAACCTTTCTTCTTTGAGCGACAATTTATTACTCTTATAAGAACTGTACATGCTAGTTTATGCTTAATAAACACCTAGTAGACAGATGAATTATATGGCCTTTCATATCAGATCACCTTGTCTTCTATGCAGAGGTAGTCAACATTATTAGCTTATCAATTAGAGCTTGTTATATATGTGTTTTTGTTATTATATAATCTTTTCACGGCCAGAGATTGTATGCCCTTTCCAAATATTCTTTTAGTTTCATTTGTTTTCATGTACTTGATTTTAGTTCTACATATGGCATTATAATTGTGTTTTGAACACCAATTTGTGCTTTAATGATAAGCCCTTCAAATCTAAATTTGGAGATGGTAGAGTTAGAATATCAACTGGGTGTTATAAATAGATCTGTTAAGTTTTCTCCATTTTTCTAAATCTTTATTTTGCTATCAATTTTTTCCCTCTCTTATCCCCTCCAAACCACTTCCCGCCTTGTCAACTGTAGGTCTGATGTTATTACTTAGAAACCCACACCCTATATGAACCTGATCTAATCATGCTATGCATATAATTTAGGGGCAGCATATGTAACCTTATTGGATGAATTTGGGGGGTCAAATATTCTGACACCTGAACCTGATTCATATACCATTAAATATGTAAGCTGTACCCATGATGGGTAAGGTTTGGAAATATCCTACATAAACATGAGCTCACCTAACTTGTGCCCAAACATGTTCCTGGTAGCTCAGATATATAACTGTATATGATTCATTGAAGAATAAATTATTTGATATTGAAAAGGATTTCAATTTGTATTTGTCCGTTTATGATTAGTTAGTTCAAAGATTTTGTTCACATTACATCCAATTAAATGAGGCTAGCTTTTAGTAATGAATATGGTTGTGGTTCAAATAGTGGATTAAATATGGTTGAGGATAAACTAGTGGTTGTTAGCAACACTACTATGCTCAGTGATCAGAGTATTTTTATTGTTAATGAATTTAGGAGATTGGCGTCGAACCATCCAACCACACATTTTTTAGGCTTGTAAGCAACCTTAGGCTGCTTTTTCTTCTATTCACATTCATGCTTTGATAGTTAGTTGATCAGTGCAGTCATGAGATTGTTAAGGTGTGCAGAGAACATTTGAACTGACCCTATTCTCCAACTCTTTTGAGGAATTGATTAATTATAATATTTTTCTGGCCAGGATGTTACATTTGCAAATGATATTGGTCTATCTTGATAATCAGTTAATTCTAACTAGATCCAAATCCAAACGTGAGCTGAACCTAAGGAGTTGTTTGGAAGTGGGCGGAGTGAGGAAGTGGGAAGTATGTTTTTTTTATTTAGAAATGAGATTTGTGGTGTTTGGTTGGTAGTTGAAAAGTAGAAGTGAAAAAGTATCTTGTGTTTTCCGGTGTTTGGTTAGTAATGTGAAAGTGGAAGTGGAACAAAGTTGACCGTAAAATAATATTAAAATAAAAATTAATTATGAAAAATTGGACTATAATTGTAATCTAAGTGAGATTTACCCACAAAATTAACTGTTTTGAGCTACAACTTATTACAAATGAGATTTACATGAGCACAAAATTAACTGTAGCACCCTGAAAGTGAGAAAATGGTTGTGTAAAAGAAAAAGAGAAAAGGAAAGGGGTTTTCTCATTTTTTTTTCCCGGTGTTTGGATGGACAACGGAAGTGAGAAATAACACTTCTCCACTTCCTCACTTCCGCCCACTTCCTTGAATCCAAACAGCCCCCAAGTCAAAAAGTATCAGGTGGTTTACGCGCTTCTTTATTGTCTATACAACCCCAAAAAAATGATACTTGGCTAAACTGAATCTGAACCTACAGTAAGCTCGATATATAATATTGGGGTCATATTGATGCGGACATCAAGCCACGTGTATGACACGTATATCACCGATGGAGAAGACGCCTTGTTCCATTTTTTAAGTAGTAATAGAACTATACGTATTTTAGTTTCTTTATTTTGAGTTTTCTTATTTGGAGTTTAGTTTCTTTATTTTAGAATTGTAATTCTATTTTGATTAGGAGTTTTAGTTTGAGTTGTATTTAAATTTTGTAAAAACCTATATAAATATGTCTTGTATCAAACAATAAAGATAATGAATTATTATGAAGTTTTTCCTCAAATTTGTGTGAGTTGTGATCTCTTCTAAATCTCGTGTGAAACTCTAGAGAAATCCTAGACTAATAGTGTGAAACCCTAACTAACCTATTCCATTTCTCTTCTCTCTCTCTCCCTCTTCCAAACCCTAATTTTGTTTTCATCAATTAGTCTCATATCTCTTTCTCCATCTCCAATAGAAAATCATTAAAATAATATTGCTACAATAACTCACAACAGTACCGCCGCCGCTACAGTACCGCCACTGCTACAGTAAAAACAGATTCGTTAAGCATTTAAGGTTCATTTTCAAACAGTATCTCTCTCATCTGAGTTCAAATCACGCACAGTTTGAAGCGTGCATTCGTGAAGACGAGCTTTACACATCTATAGATATACAAGGACACTAAGGTCATATATAATTCTCAGTACGTACGTTTCTAACACCAATTAATTATTTCAAGTCTGATATTTAATCTCTGAATCTTTATCGATTTAACTGCTGTTCACAAATATGAGATTGCGTGTATCTGCTTCCGTTTAGTTTCATAGTTTTCTTTATTGGTAGTAGAATATTTTTGCAAGCGTAACATAGATAATATTGTTAATTTATTCTTAAATTGATATTGATTAGTTTATGCATGTTATTTGATCAACAGTTTTGTTAGATTTTTACTTTTAATCCTTTCCTACTAACGATTGTTTCATGTTAGCGAAGCGTAATTTGAGTGTTTTATTGTTGATTTTCACACACACATATACGTTTCACATCAATTTGGTATCAGAGCACGGTTTGGTAGGATTTGTATAATTAGTTTATGTTTAATTGCTTTATCACATTTAGTTTAAGTTTTTTGTTAAAAAATAAATAAAGTTAGGAAACATTGAAACATAAGCCTTTTCCTAAAATTCTGTCGATTGATGTATAACCAAGGAAGGGTACTCAACAATGTTCTAAAAATTAGTTTTATTATTCGTGTGGTCCAACACTGAATAATGATTAATCGGGGATTAATCGTTTTTGAAAAGTTTAATATATTTAATTATATTTATACACAACTATATATGAATTTATACAGTTAATTGTTAAAAATACTTAAATATTATACAAGACAATATCTAGATGAGAAGTTATAAACCATGATATGATGAACAAGACAATATGAATAAATAGTAAAAAAGAAGTAAAATAGCTTATCTCTTCACATTTAATCCAAGATTTTAAATTTTGCAACATAAATATAAATCAAGAACTTACTTGCAAAATAAAATAAATTAAAAAATTGGTTAATTTATCAATCAAAATAATAAGTTTTAAAGAATGATGGAGAAAGATTGCTAAATAAGTTAATTTGAAAGATAATCAAAATAATAAAATATAAGTATCATTTTATGTAAAATATACAATAATAAAATATCATAATTCATCTACTATTTAATAAATAACAGTTCATTTACTATTTAATAAAAGATCATTATCAAATCATCAACATCACAATATAAACTACCAACACACACAAAGTGATAAGTTTTTCAAATAAAAAACATATAAAATACCTAAATGATTAATCGGATTAATCGGGCGTTAATCGGGGATTAATCGTTATGGACCCGATTAATTGCCTGAGTGCATAATCAGAGCGATTAATGTAATATTAAGCGGGCTGCCACTGAATAGGATTAATTGGCCGATTAATCTGATTTTTAGAATAGTGTACTCAAGGTCTATAATTAAGGAACGCCAAATGCAGAAAACCTCCCACCTGAGTTATGCCGACCCGATTAATTGGACCGCTAAAATTGGGGTTTGACGGTCAGACCTGACAATTTTAGAAAATATTTTTTAAAAAAAACCAAACAAAAAAATTCAAAATCCAAACTAAAAAATCTATTCTAAAATTGCATATAAGAATCCTCAAACCACCACTATGGATATGCCAACTTTTGATGGCCGTCTATATTATTCTATTCTGTACACACTTTATGAGGGTGAGAAAGTCGGGTTCGTTATCATGAAACTCAATGGACAAGCTAGCCAATATTGGACTGATTTCATAAATAGGCGAGTATTCCGTGGTCAACGGCCGATTGAAACACGGGATAGGATGAAAGAAGATCTAGAAAATCAGTACGTGCCACCATATTTTTACGAGTTTATACCTCTCCCATCTGTTCAAACCCTGTAGGTCTGATACACTTTTATCTCCACCGACCAAAATGACTCCCTCGAACCAAACCACGGAGTCTTAACTAATACTTGATGATATCATGGCTAAAATTGATAACCTAGTTCAAATCATGAATTCTTCCAACTAAAACTAAAAAGTAGTGTTCCTTGTATGATCCCCACAGTTTGCGAAGTCAAAGAAAAGTCTAATAACAGTAAAAGAAAATATACTGCAAAAGATTTTTTCAAAATTAGTCCCATAATTAAGTGCTACAAATGTCAAGGTTATGAACATATTGTTGCCAATTGTCCAAGCCCATTTAAGATTGTCATTAATGACGAAGTTTTCATTGAAACACCTAAGCTTGATAATACTATTTATCTGAAAGTCGCTCATGTGATCAAAGAGTTTACTATCACCCGTCCTTTCCCTTCCCTGACTTTACTATCAACACCACCTTATCTGTCTCCTCTACTATCGATCTCTACTGTACCTGTTTTGGTCACCAATATCTTCCTTTCCTCCCCTACTGCCGACACCATCCCCTTTTCTCTTATGGCCTATGTCAAGTACTAAACCAAAATTCTCCACAGATCTTATCTCCATAGCCGATCAATATCAAGTCATTGAGTCTGCATCATCTTTTGCATCACAGTGCACATCACACGTGCACGAACAACCCACGGAGATTAGTGATAAAGTTGCACAAAAACAACGCCAGCCATGGGATGCTAGCTGATGATAGGAATTATTAAATACTTTTAATTGGTGATGTTCAAAAGTTACATGCTTGTAGTTCTGATTCATTTCAAATCTTGATGAAATTGAACGATGATATTTATGTTATAGATCTTTCTATAGATTGACATCGGTTCTACTTTGAATATTGACTGCTTAGTGGATTATAAAAGTCTTATAAGTATTATCCCACTTTTTGATGAGCCTTCTCATGAGCCTATTTTCAAGGCTCATTCCTTTAACCACTATCAAATATTTTACTCTATACAGCTTGTTAAGTTGATAAATTTTTAGATGATAAACTTATTACCACCCAAGTTGGTGGGATTCAAAAATATCTGATTTGGACAGAAAGAGTATCAATTGATGATACATGGTTAGACCGAAGTGAACTGTCAAAAATTGATCATGAAATTTTGAAGCAGTATGAAAGCACTTTCATTTCTAACTCGATGGAGTCGAATTCTCTCCAACACGGGAGAATGATGCAGACATCAAGCCACATGTATGGCACGTGTAACACCGATGGGAAGACGCCTTGTTCCAGTTTCCCAGTAGTAATAGAACTCTATGTAATATTAGTTTCTTTATTTTGAGTTTTCTTATTTGGAGTTGTATTTTTATAAGGAGTTAATTTCTTTATTTTAGAATTGCAATTCTATTTTGATTAGGAGTTTTAGTTTGAGCTGTATTCAAATTTTGTAAAATCTATATAAAGACTTCTTGTATCAAACAATAAAGATAATGAATTATTATGAAAGTTTTTCCTCAAATTTGCGTGAGTTATGATCTCTCCTAAATCTCTCTTTTTGTATGTGAAGCCTCAGTGAAACCCTAAATAGTGGTGTGAAATCCTAACTAGTCTATCTCCTTTCTCTTCTCTTTCTTTCTCTTCCAAACTCTAATTATATTTTCATCAACCTCTCTTCAAAATCCTAGATTTAATAGTCTCATATCTCTCTGTTTCCATAGAAAAAAATTAGAAAAACAGTATTGCTACAGTAATCGCTACAGTGCCCACTACACTAATCTGCTACAGTATCGCCGTTACTACAGTAAAAACAGATTTGTTAAAGAATTCAAGGGTTGTTTTCAAACAGTATCTCTCTCATCCGGAGTCCAAATTACGCACAGTTTGAAACGTTGTATTCGTGAAGGTGACCTCTATACATATACAGTTATCACAAGGATACTGGGTCACATATGATTCTCAGTAGGTACTTTTCTAATCTCAATCAATTATTTTGAGTCTGATATTTAATCTCTGAATTTTTATCGATTGAATTGCTGTCCACAAACGTGAAATTGTGTGTATCATCTTTCCTTTACTTTCATAGTATTCTTTATTGGTGGCAGAATCTTTTGCATGCGTAAGGTAAATAATATTATTAATTTATTCTTGAATTGATATTGATTAGTCTATGCATGTTATTTGATCAACAGTTTGCTAGATTATTAGTTTTAATCTTTTCTTACCAACGATTGTTTCATATTGGTGAAGCGTAGTTTGAGTGTTTTATTGCTGATTTTCACACACGTTTCACATCACATATTTCAGATATGAAGGCAGGCACTATACTAGGTAAACATATTGTGAACCCAAATGAACTGACCCAGTGCTAGCTGTATTCAGCTAATATGGGATAATTTGTCAAAGTGGCATCCTACTGAGAATGAATGGTTGGTGGCATTTTGGCAGCTGTTATGGGACTTGTTGCTCTGGTAGGGTAAAACACACTAGTCTTTGCAATAAGCTTCATGGTGTTGGTGCAAGTGCCATCAGATGTCCACCACTTGATCAAAATAAAATCAATGGAAACAACTATTCATTACCAGAAATAACATTATTCTTATGATAAGTTTGTTAGATGGCACAAAAGAAAACATTATGTTTGTTCTTTTACAAATACTTTCATCTGGAATTGGTCTGAATGACTTATGTTTGAGATTTAACCATCGTATTTAACTTTTGCTCATTGGTCATCCTTAACTGCAATTAGTGGGCCTCATAGCCTATGAGAGTCTAGCATACACTGCCAGACATGCGAAGGACCAAGATTACAGTTTGCATTAGCTATTTCGTATATGAAGGCTGGTGCAGGTCAGAGATTGTAATGATGAGATTGCATTGGAGAAAGTAACGGCTAAAATTCAATAAAATACCCTCAACTTTTAGCTGTTTTGAAAAAAAAAATATCATGAACTTTCAAAATTGCAAGATGCTATCATGAATTTTTCCTCAAATTTTCAAGAAAATACCATCTGCGAGTCACATGTTAACATGACGGTCATGTGTACGACACGCGATCTTTTAATACCCAAGACACCCTTTAATTTTCTCCCAATCTCTTTATTTATCAAATTAAAAAAAAGAAAAGAAAAAAAAACCCCTCTCCACCTCACCCCTCCGCCTCCCTAACCGCCTTCTCCCCCCGTCCCCGTCCCCGCCTCCTCCCCACCTCTCCGCCTCCTCCCAGTTCCCTGCCTCACTACCTCACCCTTCCGCCTTCTTCCCGTCTCCCCATCTCCTTGCCTTCCCACCTCCCCCTTACCCCTCCGCCTCATCCCCATCTCCCCGCCTCCACTCAGCCTTAGCTCACCGTGTTGTAGCAAAAGGCAGCGACTGGTTGCAGATTCAGACAAGTATAGGCTTTCTGAATTTTTTTGACGAATACTGATGATAGAGGAAATACAAGAAAATATATCCTCTTGGTGATTGTTTGCAGATTAAATTGATCATGTACAATGGGTTTTCATTCGTTCCTAGGCCAAGGTTGAAAGGATCACACATAGTTTTTACTTTTTACAGGCTGAAGAAGTTCTTTGTCATCGCTGAATCAAAAGAACCTTGTGAAATCAAACTAAGTTTCAGAGTTTTTTTAAGAATTTTTTTTGGTGAACAAGTGGAAATTTCAATCCAATTCTCAATTTAAGAATGAAAAAGATTGTCTTTGTCTACTCAAGCTCAGCTTCCTTCTCCTTGAAGACACTGCCGCCCACCTCGTTCCATCCGCCGTCCTCCCCTCCATCAAGCTGAACTCGCCTCCCTCACCCCTTCTCTCTCTGCTGAGACTCCCCCCCCCCCCCCCCCCCCCCCCCTCTCCCCTCTCTCTTATCTCTCTCCGATCTCTCTTTCATTTTTTTCTTTTTTTTATTTGTGTGTTGTTGGATGAGGGGTAAACCAGTATTTCATTCCTGCCGTTAATGGCCGTGTGGTACTTTTTTGCAAGTGCCAAAGTTCATGGCAGCATTTTGCAAATTTGGAAGTTCGTAGTATTTTTTTTCAAAGTGGGTGAAAGTTCATGGTATTTTAGTGAATTTTAGCCAAAAGTAACTGGCAATTTCTGATTGCTAAGAATAATGATTATTTAGGTTTGGTGCAAAGCTAATTTGATCCATTACTTAGTGTTACTTGCTTTCTTGCATGGTAGCGTGTTCAAACATGCTTCTACTGCAAGTCCAGAAACCTCTATCTTGTGCATCTCACTTGGGACTTTCCTCAACACCAAATATGATAGAGAAGAAAATGTACAGATTTCATGGAAATAGAACATTTCATTCTGTTGTATTGTTTGATTTTGGTTGTTGCATTCTTTGCATGTTTTATGTCTGCAAATCTGCTCATCAATGTGTTATATTGTTTGATATAGCTCTCTCAACACTTTTGGTAGAAGTAGCAAGAGGAATAGGACGTATAGAGTAGAATGTTATAACTTGAGCGACACTTCTGGCTGATTTAAACTGCAGTAGCCTCATCAGTCTTTGTGGACTATTTTGTCACAGCTATGAGAAGTGAGAACTCTGATAAACAGGAATGAGTTCTCCATATCTCACAGAATGTGACAATCCCTTGTAAGCAGCATGCCAGCATGTATTTTGCTAAACTATTTTTGGTTATCTTTGCCCTTGGCTGATTTACCTGCTCTTTGTTGAATCTCCTTCTTTTCTTCTGTTAAAAGATTTCAGGAAGCACCCTTTATCTATTACCACCTTTTCACCTGTCCCCTATTATTCTATCATTGGTTATTCTGGTAAGATTTCATCCAGGTTACTTGTCATGTGAGTGACATGTGCTTACCTAAAAAGTTTTTGTCCACCTAGTTGAGTGTTAAGGCTGCTTTATATACACATTGTGAGCCTAGAATTCATCAGCTGAAGGTTTAAGGTAAATTGGATTTTGCTGGGGTATCAGAACATCACGTTTCAACAGATCCTGGGTTCAAGTCTTATTGTTGAGAGTTTCAAGGATATCTATTTATCCCATTTATTCTGTCTTCTAAAGTGAGTTGTTTATGCTGGAGGCCTTTACATGTGGCCAACAAGCCCCCACGATGGGGAGCGTTATTAAGACTGCTTGGTAGACATTGTTAGTTCACAACTCATAGCTAAGCTTTTGGGTGAAGTAATGCCATAAAACCCTCAACACGCGAGGACAAATCAGCTGAAGGTTTAAGGTAAATTGGATTTTGCTGGGGTATCAGAACATCACGTTTCAACAGATCCTGGGTTCAAGTCTTATTGTTGAGATATTCTGTCTTCTAAAGTGAGTTGTTTATGCTGGAGGCCTTTACATGTGGCCAACAAGCCCCCACGATGGGGAGCGTTATTAAGACTGCTTGGTAGACATTGTTAGTTCACAACTCATAGCTAAGCTTTTGGGTGAAGTAATGCCGTAAAACCCTCAACACGCGAGGACAAATCTTTTTGCAAATTCTGGGTCTCTCTTGCTGAGGATCCCATGTTATACCCACCCTCCCCCTCAGGCCTCTCTTCTTTCCTCTTCCAAACAACCATTAACATATCAACCCAGTCCTGCATTATAAAATACCCTGTGTTGAACCTCACTGCTCTCCTGAATCCCGAATTCCCGATCACAGGCAAGACCTTTATACCCTAACTACAAACATTAGATGAGAACTTTGGTTTTGCTTTGAATGGAAAGAAAATAGATATAATTAATTTTTTCTTTATATTGGAAAGGGGAGACAAGATATGGATTTAGGTGAAGGTAGGTCGCTTCTGGTCCAGATTTCAAGTAGGAGAGAGGAGATGGGATTAGGCACACGGGACAATGGTTAAGGTTTTGATTCAGATGAAAGAGGGAGGGAGATGTTCTATTTCTCAATATTGCTAAAATTTGGGAAGGCCTTTTTGTAGATGGAAGTTGTTATCTGTTCAATTTGTTTCTCTTTCAAGCCAATGTTATGCCAATCAGCACTCTATTATAAATCACATTCTTTCAATCAATAATTGGTAACTATTGATAGAATGATAATTGATAGTCCAGTACAAGTTCTGTCTCATTTAGATCATTTGCTACACTACAACATACACAATTAAGCCAGCAACACTTCAGTA
This sequence comes from Agave tequilana, assembly GCA_038442645.1. NCBI lineage: Eukaryota > Viridiplantae > Streptophyta > Magnoliopsida > Asparagales > Asparagaceae > Agave > Agave tequilana. Next base: position 25,490 of record JAVJIF010011345.1, read on the forward strand.
AGTGTGATTAAACCAATCAACAGTCTATCAATTTGCAGTGCTTTTCAATCATTAAACCTAGCTATTATTATTGATATAGTTGGATAGTCTAGATATAGTTCTGTTTCACTTAAATCATTAGATTAGTACATGCAGTCAGTTACCAAAAACTTTGCAAAGGAGATTTTCTGTTCTCAATACTGTTAAAATGTAGGTAGACCTTTTTGCAAGTCGGAGTTGTTATCTGGTTTTTCCATATTTTTTTTCAAGCTGTTATTAAGACAATCTGCACTTTATTAAATTGCAGTTCTTTTCAATAACCTAGCCTTAACTTTTAATAGTTGGATAGTCCATTTCTAGTTCTATTATCATATAAATTAATCCTACAGCATGGCACACCATGAAGTTAGCTAAAAGTTCTACTTTGTGATTTGGCTCATAAATTTGAAGATAACCCTACATTTTAATGAGTTTGCATGCATGTTTATGGAACCTAAGGCAAGGATACATATGGAATTGAGATTAATTAATTTTAGTCATAACAGGTAATTATTACTCAACCTGTCAATAGTCAACCTCGTAATTCTTTTTCCTCACATGTCATGGAACCTGAGGCAGTTTAAAGGATACCCCTGGAATTGATTTATTAATTAGTGTGACCATGGCAGGTAAGTCTTCCATCCATCAGAATCAACCTTATAACTCTTCATGTCATGCAGCTTTAGAGGCAACACCTATTGCAGAGAAAGAACCTAATTTCCTCTAGCTTTCTTTCATACTAATTACAGTACTTGGTCAATCTGGCTGTGAGTAAGTCCTTGTGTGCTCAGATTTTGCTTCCTTGTCTGTTTATTCTTATAAAGCTGTTTTCTCTTTTATAATAATATATTTTTAGCTCTAAACCACTACTAATTCTTCTTTTACTACTTCCCATGCATTGGCACAGGGATTCAGGAAGGTTGATCATGATAGATTTGAATTCGCCAACGAGGGATTTCTAAGAGGCCAAAACATCTGCTGAAGAACATCAGTAGGAGAAGGCCGTCCCATGCACACAGCCAAACACAAGAGCCACAAACACATAATGCCCCTGTTGCAACATGCGTCGAGGTGGGGAATTTTGGGATGGGGGAAGAGATCGAGAGGCTCAAAGAGACAAGAATGTGCTCATGCAAGAATTGATTAGGCTAAGGCAGCAGCAGCAGACTGCAGACCATCAGCTCCAGACCTTGGGGAAGCGCCTTCACGGAATGGAACATCGTCAACAACTGATGATGTCATTCTTGGCGAAGGCTATGCATAAACCTGAACTCTTTGCCCAACTTGTGCAACAGAATGAAAACAACTGTCACATTGCTGGAGTGAAAAAGAAGCGCAGGTTGCCGAGGCAAGAAAGCAGCAGCTTAGAAGAGAAAAGTGCTTCTCCTGATGGTCAAATAATAAAATATCAGCCGTTAATGAATGATTCGACAACATCAATGCTAGCACAGATGCTAAACTTTGATCCATCTTCAAGATTGGAGGAACCTCTCAACAATTCAGACAGTCTTCTAGTCGATGATTTCCCTTCGCCACCTGAAGCACTAAACTTAAGCAGCTCTATGGATCAGAACTGTGGAGATACCCTTGCAGAAGTCCCTCAAAACCCAGAGGTTCCTCCATTTATGCCTGTGAGCTCTGGCTTTTCAACAGCTTGCTCATCTTCAGCTGCATCTGATGAGATTCAGTCTGCAGAGGGTGTGGCAGATATGACAATGGCTGGTGTTTTGCAAGATATAAGCATGCTGTCTCCAGTTCCAGTGGCCATTCCATGTGAATTTCCCGAAATACAAGGATTGGTCCCTGATGAAAGTGTGGGTGATATTCCCATTGAGAATTTCATTGTGCCGGAGGGTGAGAGCATGTATCTCAACCAAATTGCTACAGGAGTGGATGGTTCGATGCCTATAGAGGAAACTATTGATGACCGAAAGCTTTCAGATATTATGGATTCCTTACTGGAAGAATTCATTGCAGCAAGTCCGCAGATGGGGGAGACAGAAGAGGTGGTTTCAGGCATACAGGAAGCTGTAGAGATGCAGCAATCAGCATCAGGCAGCAAGTGTGAAAATGCGCGGAATATGGATAATCTCACAGCTCAAATGGGTCTCCTTGCATCTGATTCTAACATGTGATATCGAGTTTTTATGTCTCTCTTTAGCCATCGGTGTCAAGTTATCTCTGAATTAAAACCGCGTTAGAACTATATATTACAGCTCTCTGTGCAGTTCACGTTGTGGCGATTGTGTGGATACCCTCCTTGGATCTTTTTGATGAAAAATAGAGAGAGATTTTATGTATAGGCATGATTTCAGGGAGCGTCTCATCGTCTCATGCATGGCAAGCATGTATCATGTTCTTATTTTCACTCAATGAGTATATATTTTTTCTGTTCAAGAGTTCGTATCGTCGTTTCTCAAAAATGAGTCTTGGCTGCTGTCCACTTTAATCAATGGAGTTTGTGATGAGTGACATTTTCTGGGCCAGAGTTTGGGTAATTTTTGGATGGTTTTTTGGTTAGCTGTGCACCCTTTTAAGGCATTTCAGCAAGATATATTTGTGATGTAATGCACAATCCTTTAAATTCAAAGGATAAAAGAATCATGTCATAAGCGGAGTTTAGGGGAGTGGCACATCCTAGCCTGAGGCATCGCGTGAGGTCTCCCCACATCTCCCTCTCCTCCCTGTATGAGAATGACAGGCAAGTGGTGGAGCTGCTCACTTGAATTCCTTTATCGCCTTGATTATTATGCCAGTAGAGGCCATGTTATTATGCCAGCATGACGAGGCGGAACGCATCACTTGTTCGACCAAATACCGATGAGGATGAGGAGCCAGAATTTGAGCCTGATTCTGGAGGAGAGGATATTTTGTACCCCTCGTCTTTGAGATCCTGGCGCCACCACTGCTCCCTGCAATCGAGAGTTGACGACTCCAGCGTCCTGCAGTTTCCTCTGACAACGAGCTCTTTTGCAGCCTTCCGGCGGGGGCTCAAAATCAAAATTCCAGGCAGTAGGACTCTTGATGAGCCACCACCTCCACCTCCCCAGCTCCCAACTTCCCATTGCTTCCCACGTATGAGTCGTGATCGATGGCAGAACAAATCAAGCAAATCAACACTTCCGCAAAAGGTCATTCACATAGACTTGATGCAACAAATTCAAGCAAAATCAACACATTTCCGAAATTTCTGCATAGCCTCAAACAGCTAAACACCAGATTCAACAAAATCAACTAGACGGTGTTCACACTAATGCAATCACCCCATTTTGCCAATTTTTGTTGACACGAGTATACCTGATATAAACAGAGTTATTCGCATATTGAATAATAAAATGTTGCAATACACAATTCCTACCTGATACAAATTTCAACCAAATTTCAACCATAATAGTCGCATCCATTATCTGAACTTCTAGCTCTGGAGCGCAAACAATAATGAATTGAAAATATTCCTGTGGTAAACTTTTAAAAAAAAAAAAAGCACTAAGATGTACGAGGCTCAAATTTCCTAAAATACATTCATCGTGATTAATTTAAGCGGGGGGAAGAGATCCTCTTTCACGAAAAAATAGCATAGAACAAAGTTGAATGAGGTTTATTTTAAGAAATTAGCATGCTCAAAAAGCTCCCATTGCCTTGAGTTCACATAAGAACAGTCTACAAAATGATCAAAAAATAAATCGTCGTATGATGCATTGATGCCGCAGGACACACACAAAAGAAGAAATAATGCCTCTTTTTCAAGATAAAGAACAATATATTATATACACCTGTGATATAAATAAAATATTATTTCAAGAAACTCAGTTCAGAAAACAAAGACCAAAACCAAATTGGTTAAATATTTAGAAATAGCGAAATCCGGGAAGAACGGTTGAAGATGAAACGACCAACCTGAATTCATTTCCTCTAGCAACTGGAAAACCAAGAGGATCACAAGCCCCCCTCCAAAATCAGAGATCAAGACAGCAATGATGAGAGAACCTCTTAAGAGTTAAATTTTGGTGTTTATTTTTAAGTTCAATAAACAGAAGGCTTCCATGCTAATTGTAGGGGAAAAGATCAAAAAATGAGTTTTTTTAACTCGTTTGGAGTTAGCTTAGAGAGTTTGTGACAGAGATGCAGCTACCGACAGTTGGAGGATTGTTATCTAAAGCGCTGTCAAAAGTCAGAAAGAAAAGACTATCGAAAATCTGAGACAGATTAAACTCTCAGGATAAAGCTTTCGACAGGTGAACTCGAAGCTTTCGACAGTTGTGGCAATTTGGGCGAATCCGAGTTGAATTCTGTTTCTTTTTGAACTCTGATTCTGTTTGAATTCTGATTCTGATTTGACCTGAATTCTGGGTAATTAGGTTTTTCTTTCTCTAGCTATAAATATTGGATCTTTTGAGATCAGTTGTAACTTTAACCCTAAGGGGAAAACATAGACATATTGAATAAGATCTTCTCCTTCCCCGAGCACATAAGAAATTTGCCGAACCTCGTTAAATTCTTTGTTCTTCTCTATTGTTTGTTAGTTATGTCATATTTGTGATAGGCTCTCAGCCTCTGATCTCCTGCTGATCTCAATAGTGGTATCAGAACATCTAGGCTCTCTTCGTGGAGTCTACATGGTGAAGATGGCCGAAGTTAATCAATCCATGGTGAAAACCGTTAACATCCACTAGTCTAAAATCGATATGGTGAAGTTTGATGGCAAAAATAATTTTGGTATGTGGAGATGCAAGGTGATGGATGCGTTGAAAGCATAAAATCTTGAAAATACTCTGGAATTATAAGAGAAGGCAGAAGATGTTCAAAAAAAGGATTGAAAGAAGATGAATCGGACGGTGTGTGGCATTATCAGATCTTATTTGACACAAGATCTGAAGTACTGTGTGATGAATGATACCTCCGCGAAGAAGATTTAAGAGATTTTAGAGAGCAAGTACTTGATGAAGAGCATTGAAAACTGCTTGCATCTGAATAGAAGGCTTTATCGTCTTCAGTTGAAAAAAAGAATCTCTATTGGTGAGCACACGAAAAATTACACGAAACTTCTTACAGATTTGACTAACATGATGAGATAGTTAAAGTCGAAGAAAAGGCGTTGATCCTGTTGAGTTCTCTTCCGGATGATGTATGAGACCTTTATTTTGACCTTGATCAATGGTAAGTCATCACTTAGCTATGATGAGATATCGGCTGCTCTTTTGAATCATGAATTAAGGAGGAAGAATAAGGAGTCTTTCAGTAGTACACAATAGAGGTATTGACTGCAAAAGGATGGAGTTCCAATAGAAAAGGCAAAGGAGATCAAGAAAGATCGAAGTCCAAGGCTTGTAATTTAACTTGGAAAAGGATCAGTGTGCATACTGTAAGGAGAACGGACACGGAAAAAAGGATTGTTCAAAGCTGAAGAATAAAAAGAAAGAGCCAGAGGCAAACATCACACAAGCGGATGATACTGATGTCGACTCTTCTTTTTTTCGCTCTCTATTACTCCTACTGTTTGCTATTCAGATGTTTCTGAGTAGATTTTAGATACGGGTGCTACCTATCATGTTTGTTCTAAGAAAAAGTGGTTTTCTAGTTTTGAAATCACACATGTCGTATGGAAGGGATAAGTAATGTTCTTATAAAAATATTCGATGTGATAGTAAGAGAGTTGAAAGATGTGAGATACGTTATTTAGTTGACGAAGAACTTGATCTCTTTTGGAGCATTGAAGACACAAGATCTTAAAGAGACTCTTGGAGATAGCGTTCTCAAGATACCCAAAGGCTCGATGATTATTCTGAAGGGCGTTTGACGGAATAATGTGTATTACTTGAAGGCTAGTACAGTGACATGGCAAGTTGAGGCTTCCGAAAGGATAGATGGTAATTCCACCAGCCTGTGGCATATAAGGCTGCGATACACAGGCGAGAAATCTTCGTAAGCCTTGGTGAAACAAGGATTGTTGAAATGTGCGAAGACCAATAAGTTGGAGTTCTGTGACACTATGTTATTGGCAAGAAGACAAAGTGAAGTTTGGCACTGCGATACACTGAACTAAGAAAATCTTGATTATATTCACACGGACGTTCGGAGACCTACAAAGATCGCACAACTTTGAGGTAATCACTACTTTGTATCATTAATTGATGATTATTCTAAACGCAGTTAGGTGTACACCATGCAACACAAGAACGAAGTTCTAGATCTATTTGTGAAATAGAAGATGCTTAGAAGCACACTGATAGAATGATCAAGATACTTCGATCTGATAATTATGGAGAGTACAAGAATGATCCATTTTTACAGTTATGCCAGAATGAAGGCATAGAGAGATACTTCACAATTCAGGAAACACCACAACAAAATGGGGTGGCTGAAAAGGATAAAACATACCTTGTTAGAGAAGATTCAGTGTTTGTTGTCTAATGTAAGATTAGGGAAATCTTTTTGGGTTGAGGCTTTGACTTATGCAAGCCATCTCATTAACAGGTTGTCATCGTCTGCGATTGGAGGTAAGACTCCGATGGAGGTTTGTCTGAGAAAGTTGTTTAAGATTATGATATGCTCAGGATATTTGGATGTCTAGCCTATTACAACGTTAAAGAATATGAATTGGATCTTCAAGCAAAGAAAGCTATATTTTTGAGTTTCAAGAGAGATGTGAAAGACTACGAATTGCGGGATCCCAAAGACAAAAAGATTATGGTGAGCAGAGATGTCTGATGAAACCTACAAGCTCATGTGGAGAGGACAAACCAATGAGGTACGCAGTCGGTAAAGAGTGACGCTACTCCACATACTATAAATAGTTCATATAATTTGAGTTTTCACTTGAGGCGACACGGGATGGAGATCATGTAGCTGATGAGGATACAGAAGATATTGAGAATCAAGGATCGAAGATGGGTTAAGTTTAAGATTCTATTCTAGCTGGGAGAACCAAAAGAAATCCACGTAAGCCTGTATGACTCACTTCAGATATGATTGTGGCTTCTGCTCTTTCGGTCATTGAGGAGTGAATTCACATATGGGAGGCCGAGATCAGCTCATAGTCAGAGATATGGAAGAATGCCATGTTGGAAGAGAGGAAGTCTCTTCATAAGAATGACACTTGAGAACGGTCAGAGTTGCCCAAATGGAAAAAGGTCATTGATTGCAAGTGGATATTTACAAAGAAATATGGATATCAAGATGGTAAAATTATTCGCTACAAGGCTAGATTGATAGCTAAAGGCTACACTCAGAAGGAGGGCATCGATTACAATGAGGGGTTCTCACATGTTATGAAGTATTCTTCGATTCCAATTCTGTTGGCATTGGTAGCACAATATGATTTGGAGCTAGATCAGTCGACGTGAAGACTGATTTTCTCCATGACGATCTTGATGAGAAGATTTATATGACTCAGCCAGTGCAGTTCAAGGCCGCAGGACAGAAAAAGTTAGTTTGTAAACTTTAAATATCGCTATATGGATTGAAGCAATCACCAAGGCAGTGGTATAAGCGATTTGATAAGTTTATGTGTGACTAAAGGTACACACAAAATCTGTATGACCCATGTGTTTCTTTCAGTAGGATATCAAATGGAAAATATATCTACTTACTGCTGTATGCAGATGATATGCTCATAGCTTCAAAGATCAGTCGACGATTAACAAGTTGAAAAGCCAGTTGTTATCCGAGTTCCAGATTAAGGATCTAGAAGAAGCTAAGAAGGTACTTGGTATGGAGATTGACAGAGTTGGGAAGATCGATAAGGTTCCTTTGACTCAGAAGGGGTATTTGTAAAAAGTACTGCAGAAGTTTAATATCCAGAGTGATACAAAGTCTGTCAGTACACCATTGACCCATCACTTCAAGTTAGCAGAACTATTATCTCCGAAGTCAGTAGAAGTACGTGAGTACCTGTCTCATGTGTCATATGCTACTGCAGTGGGTAGTTTGATGTATGCAATAGTGTGTACAAGGTCAGATTTGTCACAGGCCATAAGCATGGTGAGCATATATGCGTACGATCTTGAAAAAAGACATCGGGAGGTCGTGAAGTGGATACTACAGTACATCAAGAGTACTGTAGATGTTGGATTAGTATTTGGGATAGATACAAATGGTAAGTAATTGTGTACATGGTAGTTGACTCTGACTATGCTAAAGATCTTGACAAACGCGAGTCAACAATGGAATATATGTTCACTATCACAGGCATCAGTAAGTTGGTGCTCTACTTTACAGTCTGTTGTGGCGTTATCCATAGTGGAGGTCGAGTATCTGACATTGACAGAGGCTATAAAGGAGGTGATTTGCAAGGGCTATTGGATGACTTGGGGATCGAATAAGGTTTTTTAAAAATTCATTGTGATAGCATGGCGCTATTTATTTGGCAAAAAATCAAGACTATCATGCCCAGACTAAGCACATTGATGTCAAGTTTTATTTTGTGCACGAGATTCTTGATGAGGGCGATATTGAGCCGAAGAAAATCAACACCAAAGATAATCCCACGAATATGCTTATAAGGTAGTTACATGGCCTAAGTTCAATTACAAGAACTTTCTATGTATCTTTCAAGTGCGTTGAGACCTTCTGAGGTCGTTTGGATGAACTATGTGTTGCTTGATCCCTTGGGCAGGAGGTACGTAGGCAGCCTTCACGGCGCAACCCATTTGTTGAGTTGAAATTGACGATTGATGTGTTTGACACAAATTTGAAAATCTTTACCGAATTGAAGAATTATAGGGGAAAGACCAAAAATGGAGTTTTTTTAAAACAAATTTTGAGTTTGCCTAGAGAGAGGAGCATGTGATAGAGATGCAGCTGTCCTGTTAAAAGCACAGTCGAAAGTCAGCGAAGACTATCAAAAATCTGTGACAGACTGAACTCTCGGGACGAAGCTTTCGATAGCTGAACAGGGAGCTTTCGACAGCTGCGGTAATTTGGGCGAATCCAAGCTGAGTTTTGTTTATGTTTGAGCTCTAATTATGTTTGAATTCTGATTCTATTTTTGACTCAAATTCTGGGTAATTAGGTTTCCTTCTCTAATTATAAATACTGGATCCTTTGAGATGAATTGTAACCCTAACCCTATCCTTAAGGGGAAAACTTTGACATATTGAATAAGATCTTCTCCCTTCTGCCTCGAGGACATAGGAAATTTGTCAGATCTAATTAAATTCCTTGTTCTTTGTGCCATATTTGTTATAGGATCTTGGCGTAACTCTAATCTTGTGCTTAGTAACTTTTATCTCGTGCAAATCTCAAAACTAATAAACCTATAAACTTGACCCAATGATCTGATGTCAATGAAACAAACTAGACTTAAAGTTTCAAGTAAAAGATCACCAATTTCACCGAAAATGCAAAGTGGAAAATAAGTTCATAACTCACATAACAAATCATGATCAAATGGGCGTGAACACAGAAGACATACAGAAACACAAAATAAGTTGAAATCAAGAGTCCAGAAATGCAGCTCCCATTATATAATGATAACAATAAAAACCTCCTTCCCTCCCCCCTCTCTCCATAGACTAAACCCTCGTAAACTGATTCTGGCGAGGAGAAGGCCTACCTACTCTCTTCTCCCCGATGGATCCAAATGCTCTCCTCTCGTATTCTTTTATTGGTTCAGATCTGACCTCCAGTGGTAGAAGGCCAGGCCGGTTCATAGAGGAGTTTCTTAATGCGAACAAGAATGGGTTCGATAGGTTTGAGACATTGGTTGATATCGATGGAAGCTCCAGGGTCTATTTCAGTGTGTTCATGAGGAGATCTGGCCTAGTGTTGGCCGGATCTGAATTTGGACCTTCAGATCCGGCTAGATCCGGCCAAGGGTTGGTCGGATTTGGTCTAGATTTTCTAGATCCAGTCAAGGATTGGCCGGATCTAAGCGGGGGTGGCCGGATCTGAGCAAGGGTGCTCATCAAATCCAAGTCGTTAATGAAACTTGATAGTCTGCAATAGCAAGGGGTTGTCTGATTTTGAGGTCGTCGTCGTTAGAACTTGGTACATCCGGCCAAGGGTTGGCCAGATCCACCTGCGCATTTGTCGGCTTCGCACGCGAGTTGTTATATCCGGCCAAGGGGTGGCAAGATCTTGTGAGTTTACTCATTGGGACAGAATTGCTGACACTTGTTCCGGCCATGAGTATGGCCAAATATGTTCTTTGAGGTAGCATAAGTTGGGGACTCATGTTTCAGCTATAGGTTGGTCGAATTTAACCTCTATGATCTTGCCATATAAGGGCTGGCAAATACAATAAGGAGGTACCATAGTTCTGGTTCAAGTGTTACAGTTTCTAGCAGGTGTTTTTTCAGATTTCTTTCACTTTATCTTCATGACCCTTTAACTTTTCTACCTTCTTTTCCATTGTTAACGAGTATGGTGGGGTATACGTCCTAGTGCTTTGTTGTGTGATATGATGAAAATTTTGAACTATTGGATATGATAAAAAGCAGGTGTGGGATGACATTCATTTTGTGTTTGAAGGGAGGATGGAGATGATGGGTTCAACTACAGTATCGACTATCTTCTAAGTCTAGGTTAGGGTCAAAAGGAGACCTTACACCTTCTCCTTCAATGCATTATGTGTTTAGGACACATGTGTTCAATCATACTTGTGGACCACAATTTGTCTCGTTGTTGATGCAGCCAAAGGGGGCCTTTCACTTCTCCTTCAATGCATTATGTGTTTAGGACACATGTGTTCAATCATGTTTGTGTATCACAATTTATCTCATTATTGATGCAGTCAAAGGGGGCTATGACATCGAAGCGGGACAGTTAGTCGTCAACCAAGTAATGTTGAGTCATAACTTAGTGACTACCAAAGGAGTTCATGTACCAATAGCTCGTTCATTATCATCTACAACAACAGACAAAAGAGTTGTGCTCGGCCTCCGAAAAGTGGACGATGATGATGTGAAAATTTCAACTACTTGTGCTGATGCAGAAAACTTAGTTGAACTTTGTGGATTTTCTTATGTAATGTTCATGGTCATTTGTGTATTTGATTTAGCTTTTTTTTTTAATTTTTTGAGGGGGGTAGTTTTTGTGAGTGTATCGCATATGTTTGTATCCCTTTTCTTAAGAATGTTTCGTTAAGTTCTTATTAATGAAACGCCAGGTGTCTTTGCTGTTCTTGAATCCAGAATCTTGACATAATTAGAAAGCTGTCTCACATGGAAATCCCAATTTTAACACACCAGGTTGTCATTGCTTCAGTTATCTATGTCTTTTACAGCCAGCATTTCTGGATCCTTTGTTCAAAGACCTAACTTGAATTGATTTTGTAAGCCACTCAGCTTTGATCTTTCCCATAACTAATTTTGATTATTATTTTTATATAGTGTAGTGCCTTGATGTAAGTTCTCAAATAGAGTCCTATATAGGTTCTTCAAAGGCAAATCATTTGACGTCGAAAAGTAAATTTGCCCTAGTTCAAGAATCAATCTGAACATATCAACTCAGCTTGCTGCATTTCAAACTGTATAGCACAAATGTTTGTTTCCTATTTGAAGTGTCATCCCAGTGGATGAGCTTCCCACCACTGTGGGGTTTGGGAAGGTCAGATGTTCGCGGCCTTGTTGCCGCAACGCAAGAGGCTGTTTTTGCGACTAAGAACATGTATCCTTCAGGACACAATGGAATTGTCTCTATAATTAGTTAGTTATCCAACACATCAACTAGGAATATTACCACATGATTCTCGGTTATTTATCTGAGCTGTATGCTCTTATCATCAAGACTATTAAAACACACATATCTGAGCTTCTTACGTGGTTTCTGGTTATATAGGTAGTTCTACTCTATTTAAATTTTTTTTGAGATAAAACCATGAGGCGAAATCTCTCCCGGTGTTTCATTAATAAAGACTTAACGAGACATTCCCGAAACAGAAGACTGCAAATATGTATGAAATACTCAGACATAACCTGATGCTTCAACACAAAAAAAACAAACAACTAAAACAATTAAATCTAATACAATACAAGACCATATTCCTGTCCATCTTCCTTGAGACTAAGCACAACTACCTTATCACATTTGAAGTACGAAAATTCAAAGTTACCGGAGCATATGAATAGTCCATAATTACCAAGCTTTGTCCCCGTCTTTGATTGGCTATTAAGTCCATCATGATCCTTCAATCTTTCTCGATGATGTAGGAGACCAAAAGGGTAAGGCAAGACAAGCAGCAATCCAAAAACACTTGACCTGTTGACAGTTTTAGATTGGACTGTCGATAGACTTTTCTTATGAGACAGAAATTTTCTAACCTATTGACAGCACCTTTCTGGCCTGTCGACAAGCTTTTACAGTAAGTCAAAATATTACAGACCTGTGACAGCTCCCTTCAACTATAGACAGGCTTATTGCATATCAGAGTATCCTAATTCATTTAAGAGTTATTTTTGAGTCCGTTCTGAATTCCAATTTGTTTATTTTCTATTTCTTTATTTTAGTTTCCTAGTTAGACAAATACTCTTATTTTACTTGCCTAAATAAAGGCCCTTGTATCCTAGGTTTTTATTATTCAACTTTTAATCAAAATACTTTGAGTTTTTCTCATATTTGCTCGTGGATTTGAGTTGTTCTCTTGACTCGTGGATTCATGTAATGCCCCGATCCCACAGGTACGGAGAGGTTACTGCGACGTATATACGTAGGTCGGAGATACCCACACATATATACGCTAAGAATCAGTATATGCAAGAATCAGAGTACGAAAGTACACGGTGCATTATACATTCCAACAAATAAGTACAATTACAAAGTTATCACATGATGTGACTTAATATTATAAGACTATTACATCACCGATATGCACAAATGCGAGAATACAAAGAGATATTCAAGTATGAACAGTATAAAAGACGCTCACGAGTCACAAAAGGAAAACTCGAGAGCCGAGCAGGGGGGCCTGGATTGATAGGGCCTCGGACAGTCTGCCAATGATCCACGCATCCGCTGTGCATCTATGATCAGCAACCGGGAGAATTCACAAGCTCCAAACTCTGAGATCTAGACATACGAATCCAAGGGAGTCAGAAACTCCCTAACAAGTGGTGTGGTGAATGCCAAGTGGCGTGCATGGACAAGCTCACGTGTATCGATAAATTTGAATCAAAAGATTATGTATTGAAAATCGTGTCGTGAGCACCGGCATACAGGAGCAGGCAAAAAGATAATAAGTAATATCAAGTAGGAAACATGCATGGATAATATGATAAGAACAGGAAACCAATGGAATAGAACACAAGTAGTAAGCCAAGATGTATACATATATAATATAATAATAGTAATAATAATAAAACTAGAAATCTGAAATAAAACCTAATGAAAACAAATACGGCAAAACCAGCGGTACAAACTCAGTTTACGGCTTCATGAGATAAGTACGTTGAAGGAATAATCCAAATAAGAAAACCCTCATCTATATACCATATATCTCACGTCATCGTAATCTAAGTCCATACGGTCCGAATTTGCAAAACGCACAATTAATCATTAATTGACATCTTTTATTATTAATACTTATCCTACTCATATGTCTTGGTATGTAGACTAGCATTCTAGCACACATACATCCACATCTGAGTAAAGCAAGGTTGTTATTGAAAACCAACATGAGTATTACAGAACAATGTTTACAGTAGGTCCCGTACATACTCGGGACCATGACCCAAGATTGTTCTATTGCTAGAGAAAAGAACCTACCACGAGGCATTCATGAGGGTCTTATAGGATGCCCTTTCAGGATGGTATCGGAAAGGTAGAGAGCCAGCGCTTCCCTCGATCACCTGGAGGCCCTCAGGTAGAACCGAAAGTTTTAGTTGCACAACATACCTAATGCCACTGTAAACACAAACATGTATTAATATCCGTCAGTTTCTCCCGACCCGATGTAAGTTATCCCTTTTTTATAGTTTATTAGATAATTATCAGATTACAGGAATGAGCAGGAATAAGTGAGGAGTATCAGGATTATAGATGTATCAGGAGTACGGTTTGTACTGGAATATATCAGGATATATCAAGATGTTAGGTCATCATTCCCGTATAGTGATAATTATAAGAGTCAGGTATATCATGTCGGACGTTAGGTGATAGCATGACAGGGGTCAGGTGATATTAGGCAGGAGTTAAGAAAAACATGTTAGCACATCAAGTGAAAATATGTCAAGCGATACAGAAAATAATACTGATATATGCAGTCTCTGAAAAATAGTATAAGTAAGATTTCAAACTCTTCAACTATAAATAAAACAATTAATCAAACTATCGAGGAGGCAAGCAAGCAAGCGAACATCAAAGCGAAGCAAAGCAGTGTTGGGTACAAGTTTAGCGAACAAAGTTTTATTACCAAAGCACTGGTGGAACTTAGAAACGACTCGGCTTAAGATGCAATTCTAAAATCCGACAAAGTTTCGCCTAGACGTGTTTAGTGGTAAAACGTTGAGCGCTAAGCTGCATTTTCAGGCGTAGCTAGAAAGTCCAGAGGACTTTAATAAAGCGCCGATAGGTTAAGCTGGGAGGTTAAACAAACAAGTGTACAGCTAGACCGTCCTTGACGAAGCTACGCAATTAAGCTTGGCTCGCAGACGCACGACGTAGCTATTAAAGCTCAGGGTTTGAGCAAAGTGGGAACATACTAAGTCATGCCTGATAAGCTTTCCAATAGGCTGATTACACAGTCACACGACTTAGCTAAGCTCCCGACGAAGCTAGAAAACCCAGAGGGTTTATCCCGAAAGTTGATATAGAACCGTAGAGCGGTTAAGCCGGAGGCTAACAACCACGAAGGATCCGCCAGGCATGGATAAAGCAGCAAAAAAATACATCACAGGTATGTTATATGTACAGAAAATAAACTACACCAGTACAAATACAAGTATACATGTGAACGAATACAAATACAATCAAATACAGAATAAAATATATAGTCGACCTGATGAAACAGGAAAATCCAAAACGAGGCGAGGACACTAGCCTACAAATATTCGAAAATGTCGCAAAATTCTGGAACACCAGAAACATGTGCATGTGGCCTTAATACAATATAAAATATAAATATATATATTTGGGGAGAGAGAGAACTAGGAGAGGGAGAATAAGAGAGAGAGAGAGAGAGAGAGAGAAAGAACAGGAGAGAAAGAGGGAACTAGGAGAGGGAGCTGCTACCCTCCATGACCACGCAAGGCCAGCCCACGGCTAGCTGTGGGCTGGCAGCACCAGGGCGGCGCCGACTGCCATTGGGCAGGGGTGGCCGCCGACCACCCTAAAGAGGAGGGGAGGAGAGGTAAGGTGTGATGGTGTTTTGTGTGGTGTTAGAGGTGATGGTTGGAGATTATGGTAGTGGTGTTGAAATTAGAGAGAGTGGGAGGTAGAGGAAGTAGTGGGAGTTGTAATTGAGGAGGAGGAGGAGGTAGTTTGGTGGTGGCAGATTTGAAAATTTTGGAGGTGAAGAGAAGGTGATGGTGGTAGGATTTTGAAGAAGATGATGGTGATTTTGGAGTTGGAGGAGATGGGGGAGAGTTAGGGGAAGAGGGAGTGGTGTAGTAGCAAGGAGATGCTTGAGAGGTGGAGAAGGTGGTGGAAATTGAGAGGATGGTCGTGGATTGGGTGGTTGGTGATTGTGATTTGGAAGGAGGTGGAGTGGTGAAGGAGATGGTAGTGAAGAAAGAGGAGGTGGAAGATGTTGGTGGTGAAGATGATGGCCGGAGCTTGGAGTGGTGGTGGCTCGCCGGCCATGGGGGCTCATCGGAGGAGGGAGGCGATGCTGGATGGAGTGGTGGTGGTCATCGGTGGAGAAAGGAAAGAGAAAGAGTGAAAGAGAAAGAGAGATTGGAGAATAGAGAAAGATTGAGTTGAGAGAGTGAGAGATTAGGAAGAGATTGAGGGAATTTTGAGAGAGAGAGAGAGAGGGAGGAGGAGGATGGCGTCCGCCGGTTGGGTGAGAAGAAAGAAAGAAAAAGAAAGAAGAAAGAAGAAGGAAGGGGAAAATAAAAGGAGAAAATATTTTGGGGGAAGATATTTTGGGTTTATGGTGGAGAAAAAAGAAAAAAAGAAAAAGAGGAAAAAAAGATGTGGAGGAGAATAAAAGAGAAAAATAAAGAAGAAAGAAAAGAAAATATCCGGATAGATATCCCGGATCTGGAAAAATACCGAGAACATTAAAAAAACCAGAAAAATAGAGTAACTCAGAAAGGTCTCGAAAAATTCTCAAAAATAGTAAATATTATTTTAAAATATATGGTGAAATCAAATTTTAGAAATTCAATTCTGTTTTTAAAATAAAATCATGAAATCTACCGGTGATACCGGTCGACACCAAAATCGGTGGAACTTCTATAAATTCAAGAAAATCCCTAAAAATGAACTAAGCTAGAAAATGTGATTCTAAGAAATAATATGAAAGCAAATTTTAGAAATTCAACTTCTTTTGTAAATTAAAAATCGTAGAATCGACTAGCGATACCGGTCGACACCGATTTTGAAGATTTTGCAATTTAATTCTGAGAAATTTTAGAAATTATGAAAAATCTAAAATATTAGAAACGATATTTGAAGTTAAAACTGATCAAATCAGACTATCAGAAAGGCCAAATTGAGCATTACACTAGAATCGGATCCCTGGTTCAGACTAGGGCTGACTCTGAGTCCATGAATTCGGATCCAATGCAAAACGATCGCATAAGTATTCATAAAACAAAACAAATAGGAAAAGTAATTGAAAAATATGATCGATAAATCAGAACACGTATCTAAGTATGTATTCCGAGAACGAGGTGTTACATTCTACCCACCTTACAAAAAATTCATCCTCAAAATTTCAATAAGGGGAAGATGAACACAGAAAAGATAGGGACAAGGATTATATTAACTAAAATATGAATAGCTAAGGGTAGTGCTCACAACCAGCTGATCAATAAGTCTGGGCCTAGACGTCTTCTGTACTTCCAACCATATAATTCTTTGGACGGTGCCATAAAAATACAAATCTGATAACTGTTAATAAGAGAATTCTGTTAGAAGAAGATAATTAAGATTCTGAATGATTTGATTGGACTGCCCGATCTTTTTGAGAGAGATAAGATAAGCTGAATATAAGAAGAATCCCTAAATTTCCCTAAATGCTTTAACAAAATTGCGATCTGAATCCTATGTCTCTGTCCAACCCAAAATAACTGGAATACTGTATAGCTGAACTATCTCTCTCATATAATTATCTGCCAAAACTTCTGTATACTGACCCATTCAGAATAATAAAAATAAGCTGACTTTGAAACTGGCCAACTTTCATTACCTGAATTCTGCTAGAATCGACGGAGATTACTTCCTTCAAATAGACGAGACCCCAAAAATATGATACTTACTTGTTCAGAACTCATATTTACTCTATGTGGCATGAAGTTATTCCCGGCTGAGAGTCTGTAATAAGATTACTAGATATCTATGTCATGATTACGAGCGATTTGAGCCTGAGTCATGACTTCAAGCATCTTTTCATATTAGATTGGTTCATCATTTTATTCCGATTGGACTTGAAAAGATGAAGTTTTGTTTTGAAATTTGTGATGAAATTATGAGTCCATCAGATTTTGTGATTATTGCTTGGACTCACGCATACTCATTTTCAAGATTGATGGTTTTCTATTTTGAATTGGTGGAACTGAGTATGAATCATGAAAATATTATGGACAAGGTGGATAAGGAGGACAAGTTGGTTAAAAATTGGACTCGGAGGAGGTGGATCTCCATTGAGTCTGTGAAGAGTTAAAATTATTTTGAAAATTATGATCATAAAATTGGGGACATGGGTTATATTGATTCGGATAAGACTAATCCAGTACACTAGGTTGGTTAAAGTTATGATATGCCAGGTTGGTAATATCCGAAAAAGAGGTCGGGTTGTAATATGGATTACCATTAAAATTAGGAAATCATTGTTATAAGCCATATCACACAGAAAATATCAAACACAAACAAAAGAAAACAAACAAAAAAACAAACAAATAAGAAGAAAAAAATATCTAACCTAAGTTAGGATAAACCTTAGACCTAGACGACTCCTAACTGGTTAGACTGTCCACGGGGGGTATATTGCTGAATCTGATCACAAGTTAATTGACTAGGTAGGGCAAGATTGGTGGAGAAGCAATGAGCCTAATTATACCAAACCACCAGCCTTCGAGGTTTCGCCCCTCAATCCCCAACCTTCGACACCGATTTAGCAAGAGTCAAATTCAAAGCAACTTTTCCCTTAGGTCAGTCTCCTATTTGAGTCCAAGATGTCCCTAGGGCCAATGTCTACTCAGTTTTAGTTAGGCTTGAGTTAGTGAGTGAGGAGATTGTTTGTGGGTTAAGGGAGGGTAATGACTTTCCCACTTTATCTTGTTTATAGGATAAGCCTTTAAATTAATTTAGTGCAGTGTACAAGTATATAGAAAAAAGTAAAAACTCAAGCAATATTTCATACAAGAATGAACCTTATACTAAATGCTATGCACACATACCTTGGCTCCAACACTCTTCAATGGTAATAGAAAATGTAACAAAATAGACACGTGCCTAAATGCAAAGTCTAAATCATTTTTAGCATTTACAATCAACCTTTTACTGTTGTGTTAGAAATGTATATACAGTGAGTCAAATAAGAAAATAACTACAAATATTAAACTTTGCAATTCGGCCAACCTGCGAAAAATACAGGTTAGTAGTTCACTCAGATTGCCACAGGAATGTAGCAAATCTGAGGGCTTATGGGCTCTTCTTTTTTGAGCAGAGTCCAGGGCCACTTATATGTCCACTGCAGTAAAATTTTCTTGTTATTAAATCTGTACACCAAGAACAAAGAAGAAGATTAATCAAAAGTGTAAACTAAAAAAGAGAATAACTTACCGTCCCTCCCCGGCAACGACGCCAAAATTTGATTGAGTTTTTTACTTGCACACAAAAATACAGAATTTCAGAACTTTTATAACAATAGTGTAAGGTGCTCAATTCTACCACTATAGTAAGTGATTATGCGGGTCGTGATCCACAAGGAAGGATTAGCGATGGAAGCTTTTTTAGCAAGTTCTCTTTTAGCTTACAAAGAATGGTTAAAGATCTTCTTTTAGTTCTTAAAAAGAAAAGAAAAATGAGTTTAAGTTAAGTTAAGAAGAAAGTGATAGATTGAAAAGGTGAAAAAAATAAAAAATGAGTTTATACAAAGAAATTAAAAAGAGTGATAAAATAGTTGGAAGATTGTGGTGTTGGTGATCTAAACTAAAAGTTAAAAGAAAAGAAAGAAAACTAAAACCTAAAAAACTTACTTATCTCTTCAGCGCCTGCTTACCTTTTCCCCGTATCGACGATGCACCTTTGTTTGAAGGCGAGCGAAGTATGACAAATATGATCTTCCTCATTCCTGTTTTACACTATGAACTGAAAGGGACAAGCTGCACTACCATAGGAATGGATATCCATCACCATAAGCCATCAACGATACTTGCAAGGACAAGGCAACCTCGAGGCTATCAGAGTCATTTGGATTCACAAACAAACAAGAGGGAAGCAATCGAAAACAAGAGTAAAGAAGATAAAGAAACTTGGATTCGATTCAAATAACAATGAAAGAAAAGATTACTTAAACCGGTGTCACCCTCAGTACAAGTTTGCTCTTATTCCTCCATGAAACTCTCCTCTCCTCTCATTTACATAAAGAAAATAAAAAACTTAAGTTACAAACTAAAATTAGCCTAAATTCTACTCTCTACTTGGTCATTCCCTGTGGTCTCTGAAAACCCCGTATTTATAAGCAAAACCCAGCAGAGGAGAGCGTACGAAGATAGGGGGAGCAAACGCTCCCCAACTAATGTAACCAAGCCGCGAAAACGCGGCTTTGGCCGCATTTCTGCGGCCATGGTGTGGCCAGGTGGCCACACCTGGTTGGTGGTGATCCCTCGTTTGGTGATTCCCCTTTATCTCATGCTAATTTTCCCGTTTCAGCTCCAGAATTTGACGAAACAGCTTTTCATCTTTGGGTTTAACTGATTTGGGAAAATTTATTTTAACCAGTTTTCAACCTCTCTGATTTGCCATGATCTGTCCTGATTTTCTGATTTCGAATTAATTCTAAATTAAATCAGAATTTGATTGGCTTTTCGGCTCATATCTCTTTCTTTTCTTTTAGCAATGGGCCTGCATATAAATTAGACAATAATTAGGATAAAAATCAGAGTTTATTATATAATAAGTATGAGAATACGATAATAATTATGCAATATCAGTGACCGATCAAAAGGTCATCCTGAAGTAACCATCGAGGAAAGAGCTCCTTTGAACAATGTACTACATATTTCAGATATCCGCAAGAACCCGATCTCTGAATCAATCCTTATTAAGAAAGGTTTTAGAATGGTTTTCAAATTAGATAAATTTGCACTTACTAAGAGAGGGATGTATGTGTGTAAGGGTTATCTTGTTGATGGCCTATTTAAGACCATTGTTGCTATAGTGGATAAAAAGTCCGTGTATCTATAACTTAAGCTCATCAATAAAGGAAAAACTTATGTTTATATGCTTGAGTCTCCTATTTTATGACATGCTAGATTAGGACATGTAAATTACAAGTTTTTGCAAAATTTGTCTAATTTAGGATATATTCCTAAACTCAACTTGGAAAAAATTCGCAAGTGCGAGATTTGTGTTGAGGGCAAATTCACGAAAAATTCATTTCACTTAGTTGATCGAAATTCAGAACCTTTAGGGTTAATTTATAGTGACTTGTGTGACTTAAAATTTGTGCCAACAAGAGGCAGAAAAAAATATTTTTTTATTTTATTGATGACTGTACAAAATACTATTATGTGTATCTTCTAAACAGTAAGAATAAGAAAATGAATATGTTTCTAACATATAAAGTCGAAGTTAAGAATCAACTCAAGAAGAATATAAAGATTCCAAAATCCGATCGAGGCGGAGAATATGAATGAAATGAATTTAGTGAGTTATGTGCTAAATTAGATATAATTCATAAAACTATAACACCATATACTCCTCAGCAAAATGGGATTGCTGAACGAAAGAACAGAACTTTAAAAGAGATGGTTAATTTCATACTCGTAAGTTCTGGAGCTCCACAGAACTTGTGGGGAGAAGCTCTGTTAACTACAAATTATATTCTAAACAGAGTACCCTACAAGAAACTTGGTCTTTTACCATTTGAGTTATAACATGAAAGGTCTCCTTCCTACCATTACCTCAAAATGTGGGGGTACCTTGCAAAGGTACTAGCACTACTGCCTAAAAAGACTAAGTTGAGAGCAAGAACAATGGACTTTATATTCATAGGGTATGCCTTAAATAGCAGTACTTATAGATTTTTAGTACATAAATTAAAAGTACCAGATATTCATATAACCATGATTATCAAATCTAGAGATGTATTCTTTGAAGACATCTTTCCATAAAAACGGGAATAAGATAAGACTTTTCTGAGAAAAGAATACACGAGGTGGTGTTCGGGGATGAAAGTCTAATGAAACAATTGTTAATGCAGAAGTTGAACCAAGAAGAAGTCAGAGATCAAGAATCTCAAAATTTTTTGGTCCAGATTTCATAACATATGCTATTGAAAGCGAGCCTCAAACATTTAAAGAGCCTATGTTTACCCCAGAAGCAGAAATGTGGAAAGAAGTTATAAACAGCGAAATAGAATCCAACCTAAGCAATCATACTAAGAAATTGGCAAACATGACTCCTGGGAGTAAGTGGATTTTCAAAAGAAAAATAAAACCCGATGGATCTATCGATAAGTACAAGGCTAGATTAGTAGCCAAGGGTTATCGAAAAAAAGGAAGGACTCAACTATTTCGATACTTATTCACCAGTAATAAGAATAACTTCCATTTGGATGTTAATTGCTATTGCAGTGTTGCACAACTTTGATATTCATCAAATGGATGTCAAGAATGCATTCTTAAATGGTGAATTAAATGAAAAAATATATATGAAGCAACATAAAGGATTTATAGTTAGGACCAAGAACACAAAGTGTGTAAATTGGTAAAATCCTTATATGGTCTAAAGCAGGCTTCAAAACAATGGCATGAGAATTCGATAGTGTCATAATAAAAGATGAATTCACTATCAATGAATGCGATAAATATATATACACTAAAACAGTCACAGATGCATCTATCATTGTTTGTCTATATGTAGATGACATGCTGATATTTGGAACTAATATTGAAGTTATTAAGTTCACTAAAAGAATGTTATCCAACAATTTTGATATGAAAGATCTGAATGTTACTGATATAATTTTAGAAATTAAAAATCATAAGAACACCAGATGAAATCAGTCTGTCTCAATTTCACACGTGGATAAGATGATAGAAAGATTTAAGGAGTAAGGGATAAAAGAGAATACAAATTCTTTTCTCCCACACATCCATCTTCACAAAAATACAGGAACTAAAATACGACAGTTGGAGTATTCTCATATTATCGAAAGTCTAATGTATTTAATGAATTACACTAGATCTGATATTGCTTACGCTGTAAGCAAATTAAGTAGATTCACTAGTAACCCTAGTGATGATCATTGGACTGCTCTACCGGTTGACTAGGTAAAGTTTCTTTAGGTCTTTTAATTAGGGAACCGGCAAACTGACTCATTTGGATCTCTAACCTCGATATGGCTTGTCTTGTGCTTTGAAAGATGCAAGAATCTTCTCGAAATTGGTTGAGTTCTTTTCAAAGTGAGGCCCTTGGGGAACTTAGTTGGAAAATGTTTGTTGATAATTGAAAAAATTGGACTGATGGTTGGAAGGTGAGAATTGTTCATTTTGGCTCCACGAGAAATTTGAGTGATTCCTCTAACCAGGATTGTAAGTTGGAGCGTAGAGATTGTTGGCGGACCTTGTGAAGGCTACATTCATTTTTTCGGGCAACATTTGATGAGCTAAAAAGACGGAACATTTCTTGAACACGTGGTTCATGACCTGACAATAAGTATAACTCGTCGAGGTGTTGGGCTGACTTAGTTCACATAGACTTGCTCCTTAGCTTCTAGACCTTCTAGTCTTCGCATTACAATACCTAGTTTAGTTTCAGTAGCTATCTTTGTCTCAATGGAATGGGCATCTTCTTTAAAAGAATTAGGGTAGTTAGTCCTAAATTTTTCCAAAGTTGTTATCATTGGATGGTCTTATCAGCTAAGTCTTCATTTAATAAACCATCCTTCGTCTTCGTTCTTTTTCAAAAATCTTCCTTAGCACATAGATTCTAATAGGGTTTTGATTTGATATTCTAATTGTCACGCCCCGCTTCCCAACATATGCTGGAGCGGAGACGCGACGAGAGTCGGTGACGCATATACACAAGGAAAATACCACACGTACATGCGCTAAGCCTTAAGTAACCGAGAACAAGCTATAAATCTATACTATAATGAATCAATGATCACTGCAATATCACATATAAGCATCCATGTATAAGATCATATAAATAAAGAACTGGAATAAAGACTGAATCTGATAAACAAAAATCAAGAAAAGTACAGAAACATGAATAAAAAGGAGGCAAGAATATCAGAAATAAATAGGGAGAAACTCCAGACTCCTCGTAACATGCACAGGCTCATCGAACACCTGATCACTGAAATAAAGTATATTCAATATCTGAACGTGCAAATCCAGGGTCGTCAGAAGTGACCTAATGAGTGTATAAGAAGAGGAAAGTGCTCGTGCATATAAACACTGTGTACAATAACAACATGATAAATAAAAATAAAAGATAATTGAATAATAAATATCATGAACAGAAAGTAATAAAGTCAGTCAGTACAAAATCAGATGTCCAAATAAGGTCATGTGTACAGTTAGGTGTCTATCATGGTTTATATATATGTACAGTTAGGTGATTACAATCAGTCACAATACATTATGAACAGTCATTATTGGTTATTATGTTAGCTAACATCAATTGCCACATGCAGTAAACGTATCCCATATTACGCCTACCACACGTGTCAATCGGGGTTCTAAGTTATTGAAACTGATTGGTTGGAGATATTGTCCATGCTTTAGGAGGGTCCCGTACATACCCGGGATCACGACCCAGATGTCTGGCGCTGAACCAGGCCCTACCATCAGGTAGTCAGTAATAGTAACAGTACTCACAGTATCACTGTGAAACAATACTCACATTAACACTGTGGAATAATATACATATGGGATGTCAGTCATCCCCCGGAACCCTACAGTAAAACCGTAAGTCGGCTGCGCAACCTGTATCTTAGGTCCACCCAGTGTTCTAAAAATCGATTTCATTATTCGTGCGGTCCAACATTGAATAATCATTAATCGGATTAATCAGAGATTAATCGGGGAATAATCATTTTTGAAAATTTTAATATATTTAATTATATTTACACACAACTACATATGAATATATACAGTTAATTGTTGAAAATACCTAAAATTATACAAGAAATATCTAGATGTGAAGTTATAAATCATGATACGATGAACAATACAATATGAATAAATAGTAAAAAAAAGAATTAAAAGAACTTATCTCTTCACATTAGTAATTCAAGATTTCAAAATTTTCAACATAAATATAAATCAAAGAACTTACTTACAAAATAAGATAAATAAAAAAAATTAGTCAATTTATCAATCAAAATAATGAGGTTTAAAGAATAATGGAAAAAGATTGCTAAATAAGTTAATTTGAAAAATAATCAAAAATAATAAAAACATAAGTATCACTTTATGCAAAATATGCAATAATAAAATATCATAATTCATTTACTATTTAATAAATAACAATTCATCTATTATTTAATAAAAGATCATTATCAAATCATTAACATCACAACATAAACTACTTTGCGATCCAACACACACAAAGTAATAAGTTTTTGAAATAAAAAACATATGAAATACCTAAATGAATAATCGCAGATTAATTGGGCATTAATCGTGGATTAATCAGGGATTAATCATTTTGGACCTGATTAATCGCTCGAGCGCATAATCAGAGCGATTAATGTAATATTAAGCGGGCTGCCACCGAATAGGATTAATCGGCCGATTAATTGGCCGATTTTTAGAACAGTGGATCCACCCAAAATACAGACGTTGTCTCGTCCATTAATTTTCCTAATCCCAGTATAAGTTATCCATTTACATTATTATTTAATTCAGTTAAACAATCAATATCCATGTTACTAGAATACTGGAACGATGCGGTGACAGTAACAGTAGAGTAATAATAATCGTATACACGGTGAATAGTAATAAGAACAGTGCGTGTATACGATGAATAGAGCTGTACCGAGCGATACGGTCTAACGATATTTTCCTAGTAACTTTTAGTAACATGAACAATATGTTCATCATGTAGTTATCATGTAAAATCAGTTAAGTTACTTAAGTGGTATCATAATATTTATTCAGAATCGGCAATATAATCTTCTAGGGTTTATTCATTATGTATTTATTATGTAAACATAAACAATAATTGACGTGCACGTACAGTAATTAAATATGAACACTATTTAAACATAAGATAACGTCTATTGGGACAAGTTAAAAGCACTTACCTGAAGTAATACTGAAATACTCAATAAATAAAAAAATAATACTCACATGAAATGACACGGTTTGAGATTCGAATCGTCATCTGGTCTTCACTACACGAACCAGTATTGATCTACAGATCATCCCATGAATCGGTCTTCAAATTGCCATGGTATCGGGTCTGTAACAGGTACAAATTTGAATCTCCTGCTACTGAGTTTGGATCTCAGGAACGAGTCCGAGACGGGCATAAGGGGTGGCTCCAGTGCGCCGATGGAGATCGCGAAGAAGGTCGACGACTGGAGGGTCTCACTGGAGAGGATGCGGGTGAGTCCGGGCTACCTGAGGGGTCGACGGAGAAGGTGGAGAGGGGAGATGGAAAGGCCGAGGGCTCTGGCGAGTACTCGGGGCTCTCGCGGAGGAATTCGCGCAATGCAAAGAGTGTTGAAGTCATACTCAGAAGTGAGATGGTGACGTGACTAACAGCAATATGAAGAACAACAAGGTAAGTAGAATTTAAACAATAATGCCCTATTCCCTGGTAAGTTGACACAGGTAGGGCAAGCCTGGTAGTATGGTAGTTGGCTGGTTAATAATGTCAGCAGATTCTGATAGAGATAGTGTTGATAAGGTTGGTGTCAGAATGTGAGAAAAATAGGAATAAGAAACCTATTTTAAAAAGGGCAACAGAATCATTGTCATTGCTCTCCTTATAGTAAAAATAATGGTAGATAGTGGTACCCTGAACAATAATATGAACTATACTAAAGTCAGACTTCAGAACAGATAGGATGTTTACCCAAACATATGATCATGCTAAATAAGTTAGTTATAAAGCCTAAAATTAAGGTAAGAAAATACATGTAGACCTTTCACCAGTGCTTATTATTGATGTAATCATCAGTTCATTAGGATTCCTACGTCTCGTGTTCATATATAACCTTAATTTTGTATTCAGAATTTCAGACTTTGATCAATGAATGATTAACTGTTGAGTACTGAATCTACTAATATTGATTGAGAGCCGAGGCTTGCATTCCCTGTATTCCTTCTCCAGGTCTCCTTCATTTATTCTTCCTCAAATTTCTCCTTCAGAGACTATGCATACACAGAGCAGTCTACATGATAACAAGGATTATCATCAAATCCAACATCTGAATTGTTCCCAGCTTAATCAAATAATTATCCTTGCTTATTTAGAAGCAGCCAGCAACTCGCGCTATGATGTTGATTTGCTACCTCTGGTGAACACATCCTCTACATCCATTGCAGCCATTATTATAAAGAACATCTATTTATTAGCCAAAACACTACTTGGAATCCAATGCTACTATAGAAGCTAGCTTTGATAAAAAAAGAAGCAAGCATTTGTTAAATGTTGTCAGTCAACTAATGACACCAGAAGGTCTGCAATTCTGAGCTAATGAATTGTCATAATTAAGAAAAGGAAACTACACAACTATACTTTTTTCGGGACCCATATAACTGATCATGACAATTACACATATATATTTACAGAGGGAGAGGAATAGAAAGACTCACGGCCATGGGTGTAGCGAGGGACACGGCGGAGCTCCGGGGTGGTTCACGGCTCCGAGACAGGAGTCAGACGATGACGGAGACTCGCCGGAGTGCTCGTGAAGGAGATCGGGAAGTCGCGGGCTATCGGATCAAGCAAGAGAAGCATGAAGGAGGCTTGCGGCCTGAAGGCGCACAGGGTTGCTCGGGGCTCGCTGGCCGGGGTCAACGGAGATTGGGAGGTGGATATCGGAGCATGGGGAGGCCGGGGAGAGGAGGAAAGCGTGGGTGATGTTCTCAGTTGAAAGGAGGGAATGGAGAAGAAGACGGAAATGTTTATTAACATTAATTATGATTAGGATATAGATCAGTTAGGATTTGATTTATTTGGATTAGACAGAATTTAGGATTTTGTTAGGATATAGGATTGGGTTGTTAGGATTAGTTAGGATTAATCTAATAGTTAAGATATGATATCGATTTGTTGATATAGAATTGAATTAGGATGATATGGATAGAATTGATGTTATAGACCACATGATAAAGGGCTTGACTTGGGCCAAGGGAAAATAGGAAAAATATGAAAAAGAATAAGAATGAGCTTGGTTGAAAATTAAATAAAAGAGAGATAAGATGGTAGGCTTTGAAAAATTAAAAAAAAAAGAAAATCAAGAGGACTTGAGCTCATGACAATACACATGCAAAACTACAATTATGAATAATGATATTAATAATCATAATAACAAAAAAATTAGTGATAACAACAACATTAATAATAAATAAATAATAACAGTTACAATAATAGTAATAAAGAATAATTGTAATCATAATGAAAGTAATATTAGCAACAGTACTACTTGTAATTATAATAGACAATAAAAAATATTAATACTAAAACTTAATAATAACAATAATAATAACAACAACAATAATGATAATAATAATAAATAAGAAAAACACTACTCTCTCTCTCTCTCTCTCTCTCTCTTGCCCTCATTGTGTTTTTGTCTCCAGTTTAGGTGATATAAATTACATTCAACAATTTTAATTTTTAAAATTATAAGCTTATCAATAAATTTTAAAGTGAAAGTATTGACATTCTAATATTTCCGAAAGCAGCCAAGTAACCTACTCAATTGTTTTCATTCTGTACAAATTTCTCTTTTTTCCTTTTCTTTTTATTATATTTCTCTTTCTTAGTGTTAGTGTTAGTACCTGCGTGGCAAAAGAAGAAAATTGGTCCGTGAGGAAGCATCCAGACCACAAACCTGCACAAATAATATAGACTTGTATCTCTCCTTCTAGTTTGCATCAAGAATACAAATAAAGGTTAAAAAAAGACTCCTCATCAATGCAGCAGGCGCATTTTCTTTTGGCCACAGAAGAAGCATTTTTCTTTAGTACCAGACTTTCTTGGAGTTAAAAAGGCTCAACAGTCAACGCCACAAGTAATAGACTTGGCAGCCTTCAGGTTTAACTCTGGAGTCAGGTTTAATTTTGAGTAGAACAATCTCATGTACGGACATCAGCATTTTTAGTTCTGCAGTAATTGGCCCATAACGGGACAAACTGTCATCAATTGGTGTAGAATTGGTAAGGGACTTGCTCGTGTTCCATCTTCAAGGGTGGCGAGTTCAAAGTTGGTGACCAACATATTTAGCGTGTCTTTTACGTCGACGGTAGTGTTGGAGTTATCCATCTTATTCAAACGATAACAAAGGCAACAAATAACAGCAAAATGATGATGACCAATAACTTCGAATTTCAGTCTCAAATCTACAGCCTAAGAAAACCAAACATGTGCTGCATGTCCAATATTCTCAACTTCTGCAGCATTATTCAAGCTTAAAACTAACCTTCGGATAAGCTACGCCAAGTTTCTTTGTGGATTTGGTTCAAAAGAAAAAAGTTATATTAATACACATCATCTATATAATCAAAGGCACAATGTTACAATTATGATGGGAATATGTTCCTTGTAACGTACAACATGCAGTTAAGGACTATATCCTTGCAAGTACTTCTCAAAACCATATCTCCTTCGACGAGAGATTGATCAACCATTTTAGTCAATCATGACGGGGCTATCAATACTCTGACCTGATGCGCCATTAGCGAATTTGGACGGGATCTTCCCCCGGAGAATCTGCACTCTGAACTCGAGCTTTTCTCTATCCATCAGCTCATAGACGCAACCGTCTCCAAGCTCCAGGACATTATCGATAACAAACTCTCTAAATCCACGGCATAGTCTCTTTATAGAACGGTGTCCCGAGTACCTCACCTCCCAGCTCTTGTTTTGACAGGAAAGGACTACAGGGACAGAAGCATGAGGAAGAAATTTATAGAAATTCCATGGAATCAACTGTATCACAAAGAAAACAGACAGGAAGTGGTGAGAGATTGCTTTAACAATCGTTCCTTCAATCCAAGTTCCATTCTGAATTTTTGGAATTCAAAGAAGGTAGTAAATCTCATCAGACCAATGAGCATCATTCAAAAAAATTTACGATGTATACACGATATAATTGAAAGAACCAAACATGAACTGCGTTAATTCCCACGCAGGTAATAGCTGCAAGAAGCTGGAGAAATTTACCAATTGAAATGGCTTATGGATTTGAGACTTCCCGACAATGACCGTGAAATATGGATTTCCTGATAATGGAACTATTCTATCTTGTACGTCAGATCTTGCAGGCTCCGTTCTCGGAGCTTGGCCAGCCACACATTGTCCATTTTCACTCTCCTTAGACTTAGGATCTGTGTAGCCATAGAAAGCCCTTAATACAAAGAAGTAACGAGTAATATTCTTGTCATTTTTCTAGAAATCTCTTCTACTTATCGTTATGCATCTAAAATATAAGAACGAACTAAAAGTAAAATACATCAAATTAATAATTTTATTTTGAGGAAACAACAAATTAATGATATGGAATCTTAATGAAAAAATTGGATGTGTACCGGCAACGTTGCATAATTCTTGGCACGTGAGGCTGGGTTCTTCTGGTGAGGTTCTACAAGGTGCATGTCCAATGCTGGAATCAGCAATCTGCGAAAATGGGTCATTGAAG
This sequence comes from Agave tequilana, assembly GCA_038442645.1. Classification (NCBI taxonomy): domain Eukaryota; kingdom Viridiplantae; phylum Streptophyta; class Magnoliopsida; order Asparagales; family Asparagaceae; genus Agave; species Agave tequilana. The sequence goes on from JAVJIF010011345.1 coordinate 55,662, forward strand.
GCATCAAGAAAATAAGGAAAGCTTTATGCATGTTTGTATTAGTGTAGGGGAAAAAGGATAATATTATCTGAAGAAAATTCTGAGTTAGAGCCATACGCATCAGAATTCCATAATTTTGGTGCCCCCAAGTCTCCATGGAAAGTACAAATATATATCAATGTAGAAACAAGGCTATCTTATTAAGATGGACTTTGAAAAGAACTATGATACAATGGGATGTGAAATACGTCCTCTAGACCCTTAAAAGAAATTGAGAGGTGGATTAACTTAATAAACGGCATCAATGCCACAATAAAGAAACTACATGCAAAAATGAGCTCGGGTGCAAACCACTTGGGGATGCTGGGGAACCTTAGTACCTCCGAGCAATATAATGCCATAAGTAGTCTTCAACTATGTTGCACGGGCACGACAACATTGAAATGGACACGACACGCGGACACGAGACAAATTCTTAATAATACACATGACATGTGTGTTCGACACGCGTGTCGAACACGTTTTACACATGACACGGCTTCATGATAAGAGTATCCATGCTACATAGGTCTTCAATATATTAGAGATTTATTTATTTATGTATTTATTTGCTAGTTAAAGAGGGGGAGCATGAAGGCAGCCCCAAATGTCGCGCGCGTGCATGAGGGCTCGAACTAGTGACCTGTTGTGGCAAGCGGTGCTCAACAACCCAAACATGACCGCTAAGCCACTAGCGGGTGACTATAGTAGAGATTTATTGCCAATGAAAAAGGATATGAACACAAGTACTACATGATATGAAACAGCGATGCATCTAATTTTCAAAAATTAGGACACAAGTACGACATTAATGCGGCCATTGTGTTTTGTGAGCTGGCAAGCGTACATATACATATACAGACACATGCACAAACATTCACACACAGAGACATACAGATATAACATACAAGATGCATTGTGAATGTACCTATTAACCTACTTTGAAGCTTTAATCTTTTATAAATAATTGCAGGAACCGAATTTTCATCTGTAGGAAGAGAGAGGAAGTCGAGGAAGTCGACGACAAGGAAGCCAAGGCAAAGGAAAAAAAGCAGCAGCCAGCAGACACAAACAGCAGCAGCCAGCAGATACCGGTCGACCGCTCGGTTGACATCCCGGTCGACCGGTGTGCACCAACATGCACAGGCCATCGCGGTCGACTGCTCGGTCGACCGCAGAAGGAGACGGTCGACCGCCCGGTCGACCGACTGACATGGCCTAACTCTCGGTTGGGCACGGTCGACCGGCACGGTTGACCGGGACTTGGGTCGACCGGCCGACCGACAGACGGATCTGTGTTGAATTTGAAAAGTTGTTCTGAATTGAAAACGAGTCCAATTCAGAATCCGATTCTTCTGGGGTTCCTTGGGTTCCTCTTCTAATAAATGCTTGCAATTGTATTGATTATTGAATAATAAAAGAAATCTCTCTTCCTTACTCCGAGGACGTAGGCAAATTTGCCGAACCTCGTCTTGTGTTTGGTTTTCTTCCATTGTTTTATTGTTCTTACTGTTGGTAGTTCTTCTCTATTGCATCTGTGGTTTAAGGATTCCTCAAGAGATTATTGATCTGCACACAATAATTGGTATCAGAGCATCCCAGATTCATCGTGGGATCATCTAGTGATTCCATGGGCATCAGTTGCTGGTTGGCGGAGATCGTGTTTCGATCTCGGATCAGCGTTGGGATTGTTTGTGGGATCGTGTGTCGATCTCAAAACAGCGTGTGAAGTGCTCAAGGAATCAATTCAAGGGAGTAGATTTGTTCAAAAACTCTTCTAAGATTTCGCGAGGAGGTAAAGATTCTATCTTTATTAAATTTATTTTATCTAACTCCGTTTGTTTCCGCATTACTTTGAGGATCTAGTCAAGGAGATGGCTGGAGAAGGTACATTGATGGAGAAATCCCTGAATCCTGAAATTCAATGGAACGAATAATTTTGGTATGTGAAGATGCGAGGTGATGGATACACTGACGGCATCAAATCTCGAAGACACTCTACGATTGGAGAAGAAGCGAAACACAACCACTGAAGAAGATTGGGATAAGATGAACCGATCAGCGTGTGGCTTAATCAGGTCTTGTCTGACACAAGACATCAAGTACCATGTGTTGCACGAAACATCTGCGAAGCAGTTGTGGGAGATCCTGGAGAGAAAGTATCTGACTAAAAGCATTGAATCCAAACTGCAGCTGATGAGCAAGCGTTATGGTTTTCAGATGAAGAAAGGATGCTCCATAAATAAATACTTGAATCGCTACATGAAACTTCTTACAGATTTAGTTAATGTGGATGTGGAGGTCAATGAAGAAGATAAAGCGGTAATTCTCTTGAACTCTCTTCCTGCGGAGGATTATGAGACTTTTACTTTGACATTGATAAATGGTAGAAAATCCCTTAACTTTCATGAAGTGTCGGCTGCTCTTGTTAACTATGAGACGAGGAGGCAAGATAAACAGTCTTCTTAGGCAAGCACATCAGCAAAGGTATGAGCAGTAAGAGGCAGAGGTTCATACAGGAACAGCATAGGTGATCGTGGGAGATCGAAGTCCAGGCCAAGTTTTAGAGATCTGAAGAAGAACCTGTGTGCCTTCTGCAAAGAATTAGGGTACTGGAAAGTTGACGTCCAAAGGCCAAAGGGAAGAAGAAGGAGTCAAAGACTGAGGCAAACCTTGCAAAGGTGGTCAGTACTCAAGTCAGTACCTCACAGGCAGGTGGATCAAACTCGGACTCATCGATATTCTCGTTCTCTGTCACTACTCCTATCATTGGCTACTCAGGAGATAATGAGTGGATATTGGATACTGGTGCTACATACCATGTGTGCCCGAATAGGGATTGGTTTTCTAACTTTGAGAAGTTAGAGGGATGTTCAGTTTTATGGGCGACGATCATCCATGTACCATGGAAGGTGTAGGAATAATCCAGATTAAGATGTTCGATGGGATGATACGAGAACTGAAGGAAGCGAGGTATGTACCTCAACTGAAGAGAAATCTTATCTCTGTTGGAGTTTTGGAGATATTGGGTCTTGTAGTATCAATAAAGGATGGAGTCCTCAAGATGACCAAAGGCTCAATGGCGGTACTGAAGGCCGTTCGCCAGAACAACCTTTACTATTTGAAGGATAGTACTGTTACAGGACAAGTGGCGACTTCTACTGATTTAGATGAAGACTCAACCAGGCTGGCATATGAGGCTGGGACACACAGGTGAAAAGTCTTTGCAAACTCTTGCAAGACAAGAATTATTGAAAGGTGCCGGAACCTGCAAGCTGAAATTTTGTGAACATTGCGTCATCGGAAAGAAGACCAAGGTGAAATTCGGCACAGCAACTCATTACACCAAGGGGATTCTGAATTATGTTCACACTGATATTTGGGGACCTATCAAGACTGCATCAATTGGAGGTAACCACTACTTTGTTACTTTCATTGATGATTATTCTAGGCGATGTTGGGTATATACCATGAAGCACAAAGGGGAAGTCCTAGAATTATTTGTGGAGTGAAAGAGGAATTTAGAGAGAAGTACGGGAAGAAAAATCAAGGTCCACCGTTCAGATAATGGAAGGGAATATAGGTCAGATCCTTTCCTTAAGCTATGTCATGATGAGAGCATAGAAAGACACTTCACGTGAGGAAAACACTGCAACAGAACGGGGTAGCAGAAAGGATGAACAGGACTTTGCTAGAGAAGGTCCGTTATATGTTATCTAATGCCAGTTTATCGAAGAATTTCTAGGCTGAGGCTTTGGCATACGCTTGCTATCTTGTTAACAGGTTGCCTTCATCGTAGATTGGAGGGAAAACTCCTCTAGAGATTTGGTCTAAAAAAACTGCTCCTGATTATGATTTGCTAAGGGTATTTGGTTGTCCAGCCTATTATCATGTTAAAGAAGATAAGCTAGACCCAAGAGCAAAGAAGGGATTGTTCGTCGGATTCAAGAAGGGAATCAAAGGCTTCAAGATCTGGAATCCTACGGACATGAAATTTAGCAGAGATGTCACATTTGATGAGGCTTCAATATTGAAGCCTAAGATCTCTCAGCAGGTGGAGATTGTCAAGACCAAAGAAGTATCGCAACAGGTGGAGAATGATGCTAATCCACTATCTCTAGAAAGTTCAGTATCTGTGAGGATCATGCCTAGGGTAACACAAGGTAATGGTCAAGTAGCTGAGGTAGCTGCTGATGATGAAGAGAATCAAGAACAGATCATAGGCGATGTTCCTGATTCCAATGCAGTTAGAAGACCAAGAAGAAACACGCGTAAACCAGGTTGGCTCACTGCAGATATGGTTATTGCTTATGCTCTTCCGGTTGTTGAAGAGGCTATCCCGTCCACCTACAGAGAAGCTGAAATCAATTCAGAGTCGAAAATGTGGAAAGATGCCATGGAAGAAGAAATGAAGTCTCTATACAAAAACAACACTTGGGAACTCACAAGGTTGCCCAAAGGAAAGAAGGCAATTGACTATAAGTGGGTGTACGCAAATAAGCAGGGATCTCTTAAAGAAGATATGGTGCGCTACAAGGTCAGACTGGTAGCAAAAGGCTATGCCCAAAGAGAAGGAATTGACTACAACGAGATATTTTTTCCTGTTGTAAAGCATTCTTCAATTCGCATCTTATTGGCTCTAGTCGCACAGTACGAGTTGGACCTTGATCAACTCGATGTAAAGACCGTCTTTCTCTATAGCAATCTGAATGAAGAGATCTATATGTCTCAGCCGACAGGATTCAAGACTGCAGAAAAAAAAGACATGCTGTGCAAGCTGAAGAAATCGCTGTATGGGTTAACACAGTTTCCTAGACAATGGTATAAGCGTTTCGACAGCTTCATCAGAGGAAAGAGGTACACACGTAGTCATTATGACCCATGTGTGTATTACAACAAGCTACCTAAAGGAGAGTATATCTATTTACTATTATATGTAGATGATATGCTTATTGCTTCAAAGTATAGATCTGCAAATTGATACACTGAAAAATGACTTATCTTCTGAGTTTGAGATGAGGGATCTTGGTGAAGTAAAGAAGGTGATAAACATGAAAATCGCACGAGATCGAAGGAGTGGCAAGGTGAGCTTAACACAGAAGGGGTATTTGAAAAAGGTACTTCAGAGGTTCAACATCGATAAGGATACGAAATCTGTAAGTACACTACTGGCTCCTCATTTCAAGTTATCTGCCACTATGTCTCCAAAGACTGTTGAAGAACTTGAGTACATGACCCGCGTCCCATATACTGGCGCAGTTGGTAGTCTGATGTATGCAATGGTGTGTACACGATCAGATCTGTCACAAGCTGTCTCCATGGTTAGTAGATATATGCATGATCCTGGACAGGATCATTGGGAGGCAGTGAAGTAGATTCTACGGTACATTAAAGGTACCATAGATGTTGGATTGGTATTCGAGAAGGATTCCACAGGGAAGCAGGACTGTATCGGATATGTTGATTTCGATTATGCTGGTGTCCTCGACAAACGTCGGTCCACAACGGGGTATGTATTTACGTTATCTCAAGCACCGATTAGTTGGCGCTTTATTCTACAGTCTACCATTGCATTGTCTACTACAGAGGCCGAGTACATGGCCATGACGGAGGCTATGAAGAAGGCAATTTGGCTTCAACGATTGCTTGATGACTTGAGGATTTATCAGGATCTACTGAGGATCAATTGTGATAGTATGAGTGCTATTTATTTAGCCAAGAACCAGGTGTATCATGCACGGACGAAGCACATCGATGTCAGGTTCCACTTTATTCGGGATGATGGTGATATTGAGTTACTGAAGATTCATACAACGGAGAATCCCACCGATATGCTTACCAAGGTGGTGTCAGGAGTAAAATTTACACATTATAAAGCATTGCTCCATATCCTTCATGTTGACTGAGCTTGTTGAAGCTCCTTTGGATGAACTACGGATGGCTTGATCCATTGGGCAGGGTAAGTAGGCAGCCACAGTGGTGCAGCCACTTTTCGAGTCAGATCTTATGTTGAAGTTCATCTCAGATTTGAGAAATCTTCATCGAGGTGGAGAATTGTAGGAAGAGAGAGAAAGTCGAGGAAGTCGACGATGAGGAAGCTAAGGCAAAGGAAGAAACAACAGCAGCCAGCAGATACCGTCGACCGCCCGGTCGACCGGTGTGCACCAGCATGCACAGGCCATCGCAGTCGACTGCTCGGTCGACCACAGAAGGAGGGTCGACCGCCCAGTCAGCCGACTGACATGGCCTAGCTCTCGGTTGGGCACGGTCGACCGGGACTTGGGTCGGTCAACCGTCCAGTCGACAGACAGGCGGATCTGGGCTGAATTCTGAAAGAAGTTCTTGTAGGCTGTCTAAAAATCAAGCCATTGAAAAGCAGAATTCCAAGGCGCGAGGGTCGAAACCCGCGTCTCAGCACCTAGGCGCGAGGGTCCAAAGCCGCGTCTCAGCACCAAGGCGCGAGGGTCCAAACCCGCGTCTCAGCACCAAGGCGCGAGGGTCCAAACCCGCGTCTCAGCCGCACCAAGACGGGAGGGCCGAAACTCGCGTCTCAGCAGCATCAAGGCGCGAGGGCTGAAACCCGCGTCTCAACAGCTCCAAGGCGCGTGGGTTGACACCCGCGTCTCAGTTGTAACCGTCCCGGTTTTAGGGCCAATCACGGCCCACATAACGGGGAAGGTTAGCCCCCATTATGGAGTGTTTTTAGGAGGCACGTACGCCCCTGAAACCCCTATAAATAGCCCCGTCGCTATGAAGAAGGGGTCAGATTTTCAGTCAGAGGATTTTTGGGAGAAAAGAACTCTGAGAGAAAAGAGAGAAACCCTTCAAAGAACTTGCTGTATTCAAGTTGCTCTTTGCCTACCTTCTCTTTGAGAGTTTTGGTAGACAGAGCTGTGTTACTCCGTCAACCACCCGAAGAGAAAAGCCCCGGAAGATCTCGACGTTCACCCGGTCAACGGAGAACAAGATTCACTCTCCATCGCCACACGAAGAACCCAGCCTTAAACAAAGGGAGGATTCAAGACTCAACATCCTCCCTCCCTTGTAATCGGAAGACCGATCTGTTGTAATTTTCTATCCAATCAAAAGAATTTTATAATTTGATCCCCTCTTTTCCGACGCATACAAGAGATGGCGACTCCGCTGGGGACTACATTTGTCACTGACGAACAAATCGTGGCGCAAGGCAACGTCCTCCATAAGGGGAAGATGGTCGAATCGCTCGTCGTCGAGTTCGACCAGGCAAAGTATGAAGAGTTTCTCTCTTCCGGCTCCAAGAGCTCAAAGACCCGCGTCTGTCGCAGGGTCTCTACGGGGACTTGCCCCGAAATCCGCTCTGAGACTCTCTCGGGTGCTGCTGCTGTGAAGGGTGTCGCAGCCAACTGTGCCAAGCAGGATACACGCGCCAACGTCTCTCAGGAGGCCCGCGTGGTCTCAGGCACAACTGCCGTTGCGACCAACCGCGCCATGCGGAACACACGCGTCAACGTCTCTCAGGAGACCCGCGTGGTCAAAACCTCTGGTGTTCACCCAGTCCACCTTCTCCCTCAGCATCAAGTCGTCGTTGGTTTCTCCCCACCTCCACGACGCAACCGAAACGCTGAGCGTCGACAGAGAAGGCGTGCGCGTCAACTGCAAGTTGGAACCTCTGACCGTCCAATTGAAGCAAGACGCGAAGCTCAATCCGGCGCCTTGGTCGCGCCACGTCCAGCACGCAAAGTCCGCGTTTGGCGGCCCAAACGCGAGACTCCCCAAATTAGGCCCTCTGAAGCCCAACTTACCAAACGCCAAGGCGAAGCCTGCGTACAGCGCGCCCTTAGGCGTAGGGCCCAGCAGCCCACTCTCTCTCAAGCGTCTTTGCCCCGACGCACCAAGCAGCAACGCGACAGTCGCATCTCATCTCAACAGAGATGCCAGACACGCGTCGTACAGCTGCGGTGCGAGAACCACGCCTCTGAATTCTGCGTCCAAGCTGTACAGCGCAAGGATACCTCCCGCCCTCGAAATTGCGAGGCTAATCTCTTCGATCCTCTTTCCATGGATCTAAGGGATTACTTGACGAAGAAAAGAAGTGCTAGTCAAACCACTTCATCATGTTGCTGCCAACGGCTCATCTCCATGCTCTCTGAGTGCCGTTGTGGTTCAGGCGTGAACCGGCAGTCCTTAGTTAGACAGCTGACCCTGATTCCCCCCTCAGCCAAAAGAAGACGCTCTCACAGGCGGAGGACATTCTCTGACACTGAGTATCTAGATCTCACTGCTAACATGGCAAGCAGGAGCAGGGGAAAACAGCCTGTAGTCAGCTCTGACGAGTCTGACTCTGAACCGGAAGGAGTGTACCGACACACTCGCACCCGGACCGGGGCCATTCCCCCGATCGACTATAATGCCCTGGCCCGGGGCATCAAAATGAATGACTCTCATTTTGCTGTAGCAGAATCGCAGGCCTCGAATTCTACCATCGAGAAGGAGTCCTTCACCTACATGACGAGCACTCCTGAAGAGACAGCCCGGCGCCTGGAGCTGCAAGCCCAGGTCCAGAAGGAATAACTTGAGATGATTCGTGCTCAGCAAGAATCCATCGACTCTCTCAAGCAAATGCTCACACAGCTGCTCGAAGACAGGAAGAAATCTCCCCTAAAAAGTCTAAGGGCAAACTAAAAAGAGGGAGAAAGCTCATCTTCCGAACACTCTGAGAAGAAAGGGCAACCCTCCTCTGGTTCGTCTAAGTCCTCGTCGCAGGAAAAGAACGATCAAGACCAGGGAAAGGTTCATTCTAAAAGAATGAATCAGTTGGAGCAGCGCCTTGAAGCCCTTATCAATCGAAAAGGTCTCCAAGAAGCAGGGGTGGTCCGCCCATATCCAGCCGAATGGGACCTGGTTCCATATCCGCCCAAGTTCAAGGCTCAACCCTCCAAGCATTTGATGGGAAGGGTTCACCGAACTAACACATCTACTATTTCAAGTCCCAAATTGGGAATGTGATAGATAACGACGCCATCCTGGCGCGTTTATTCATCGGCACCCTAAAAGGGCTGGCCTTTGAATGGTTCATGAAGCTTCCAGAAGGCTCCATCAAGAATTGGGGCGACTTGGAGAAGCTCTTCTTAACTCGCTTCTTCGAAGATGACTCGGAGGTCAACATGCCTACCCTTTTAGCCACCAAGCAGCGAAAGGGGGAGTCCGTTAAGTCTTTCGTGGAAAGATTTCGGAACGTGGCACTCCGATGCCCGAGCGGTATGACCCAGGTTACCCTGGTGGAAACATGCTGCCACAATCTTCAAACCTCACTCCTTACTCAAATAGGAGTTGCTGAAAGCCGCACCTGAAAACAATTAGTCCAACAAGGTGAACAGGCTGAGGAGATTGTCGCCCGCGTCAGAGCGGAAGAAAACAAACCCAGGCTTGAAAGGTCAACGAGGCGTGCGCCGGACACATCCCTCCAAGCCAAAAGGAAGGATAACTTGGCAGCAGAAACCAAATCCCCTGCTAAGCCTCAACCGATCAAAGGAAGTGGCTCTACAAGCCAACCACGGGCCAACAAGCAGTATTCCTTCAAGGATGAACATGTCGACTCGCTCTTCAAATTACTCAACAAGAGCAATCGACTGAAGCTTCCTGAAGCTAGACACCCCGAGGAAGTCGGTAAAACCGACAATCCCAGCTACTGCATGTACCACAGGATGTTGGGACACCCTACCAAGAGCTGTTATGTCTTCAAGGACATCCTTCAGGCCCTGATTGACGCGGAGGTATTGAAACTCCGACCAGAGCAGAAGAAGGTGGCGGCTAATATGACGTCAGTTCTCCAGTTTGGGAGACAACCCTCAACACCCTCTGGAGTAGTCCCTATCCCAAGAGGAGAGCTGAGAATGGTCAACACAGACCCGCACCAGCAGCAAGAAAAGGGCTTGGTACCTGTTCCCACACCTCAGGGAGAAGTCATGTGGGTTCATCCCGACCTTATTGATGGCCAGCAATGGACTACTGTAACCAGCAGGAAGTCCAAAGGCAAAGCAAAGGCCTCATCCTGCAACGTGGTGTGTGCCTCTTCTCGAGAAGCAGAATTTGATATTCCCCCGCTGATCGACTCAGAAAAGGAGACAATAGTTCTGGCCGCGGAACCCAGTCAGCTTGTGGCAGAAACCCGTTCGGGGCAGCCATATTTGAAAAAGTATGGCGAAGTGGCGGTAACTCCTCCAAGACCCACCGCAGAGCCAGCCAAGCCCTCTACGAAGCAACCCGGGGAGAAACAAAAAGAACTTCGGTTTTCTCGAGTTCTTTTGAAGGACGTAGCGGAAGGTTCCACAGCACCTTACCACTTTGATGTTCTGGCTCAGTTAGCCAATATCCCAGCGCGGATTACTCTTTATGAGCTTCTTAGACTATCAAAGTCGACCTGAGAAGCTCTACAAGAAGCTCTGGCTAATGCTGAAGTCTTCATGACCCAGCTACCGAAGGAGGAAGATGTAGAGGATTGCCTCCACGCCTCCCAAAATATTCCCTGCATTACCTTCACGGCAGAAGACATGCAAGTCAAAGGGAAGCATGATCGACCCCTTTACTTCGCAGGGTATATTGGATCATCTGAGGTGAATCGCATTCAGGTAGATCCCGGGTCTGCGTTGAGCATCATGCCTCGCAGAGTCATGCAGCATCTCGAGATTCTCACTCACCGTTTGAGCCCTACCCAGACGACCATTTATGGGTTCAATGCCAATAGTACCCGTCCGATGGGGAAAGTCAAGCTCAAATGCCAGATTGGGGACCTAAGGTCAGAGGTGACATGCTATGTCATAGATGCTGACACCTGCTGGGAAGACCCTGGATTCATCGCAATTCTATCGTTCCCTCTACTCTCCACCAAGTCATGAAATACATTGACGGGAGTGGAAAGGTGCGAACGCTGATTGCCGATAGGCATCCGTTCAAGGGAGTGGAGAATTATTTCACAGATTCCCTCATGTATCAGGAATCTGTGGAAACAGATGAAGTCCCGCAACCAGAGGAACCAGACTCTGGCAATGAAGCTGACACCGAGCTGGAGGAAGATGAGTGTGTGTGGGAGCTACATCCACCTGTAACGGGCACTAATAAGCCCGATGTTGATAATACCTCCGCCGATGATGTAGGCGGTTGGTACCTTAATGAAGAATTGGATTTAGCGTATTTTTCTGTGTTTGCTTCTGATTCAGTGCCGTCAGACACTAGCACCGACGTGGATGCCGATCTCTGGTCAGCAATGGGTGCTTTGACATCGTTGCATGTACCAGTGAAATCGTCCTTTGAAACATGTCGAAATGTCGGCGATGCGCAACAATCAATATTCATGGTTCCCGCGAGAAGGAAGGGCCAAAGACCAATTCTTTTTGGACGAATTGACTCCGAGCCAATGGACCATGAAGAATCAAAAAGCGAGCAGGAATCCCCTCAGTTCGGTCATTATAAGCCAAAGACACTCAGAATGGTGAAAAACATGGGGTATGACCTAACCAGCAGACTCGGGTTGAACTTCGGCAAAGGAAGGAGGACGCTACTTCGATCCTTTATGCTAAAAGGAAAAGCACCCGATTATTATCATCGGACGCGCAGGGGGTTGGGCTACGTATCAACTCCGGCTCCATCAGTCTCTGATTCTCGAGAATCGTCAGGTCACGATTACTCTTCAGGCACGTCATCATGGGAGTCAGATGCTAGTGTCGGCAACATCTTCAAAGAACCTTCAGTGAATATGGTTTCAACAAGCCACCTGGAAGACGGAGATGAAGAAATGATCCAATCTGATACAGATCCTTGGATCAAACATTTAAATACTCTTTGGGATACCCGCTTTGAGCAGCGTGAGCCACCCACAGAAGACAAGATTGTTCAGATCAATCTGGGGGATGAGGCTAATCCTAAGCCCATCTTCATAAGCGACGGCCTGTCACCGTCAGAGAAAAAGGATCTAATATCTCTTGTCCAAGAGTATAAAGATGTCTTCGCTTGGAATTACGAAGACATGCCTGGACTTGATCCTCAAGTGGCTATGCACCGCCTCAACATCAATCCGGACATAAAGCCTGTCAAACAACAGCAGCGACGGTTCCGTCCAGAGATAATGGAGGCGATTCAATTAGAAGTCAGAAAGCTTATAGATTCTGGCTTCATCAGGGAAGAGCAACATCCCGATTGGGTAGCCAACATCGTCCCCGTTGCTAAGAAAAACGGAAAGATCCGGATCTGCATCGACTTCCGTGATCTAAACGAGGCTTGTCCTAAAGACGAATTCCCACTGCCAATCACAGATGTTATGATTGACAATACTTGTGGATTCGAACGAATGTCCTTCATGGACGGGTTCTCAGGATACAATCAATTCAAAATGTATCCTGACGATGAAAAGCACACCTCCTTCAGGACACCATTGGGGTATACTGCTACACCGTCATGCCCTTCGGACTGAAGAATGCGGGGGCAACATATCAAAGGGCCATGAACGCCATTTTCTACGAGCACATGCGCAAAACAGTGGAATGTTATGTTGATGACATCGCGGTGAAAAGTCGCGCTAAGGGTGATCACATAGCTGACCTAAAAGTTGTCTTCGACATCATGCGAGCTCATCAATTGAAGATGAATCCTACCAAATCCTTCCTGGGGGTGGCCAGCGGCAAGTTCCTAGGGTTTGTTGTAACCTCTACCGGAATCCATTTAGACCCGGAAAAGGTTCGCGCTATCCAGGAGATGCAACCTCCGAGAAATCTCAAGGAACTCAGGGGATTGTAAGGACGATTGGCGTACATCGCAGGTTCATCTCAAACCTCTCTGGAAAATGCTAACCCTTCGCTAAGCTAATGAAGAAGGGTGTTTCGTTCATTTGGGATGACGCTTGCCAACAAGCATTCGAGGAAATCAAGCAATACCTCACACAACAACCAGTCCTTGCAGCCCCAATATTCGGAAAACCTTTCTTGGTATACGTTCGAGCAATGGATCATTCTTTGGGAGCTCTACTAGCTCAGAATGACGATCAAGGACGAGAGCAAGCGATCTACTATCTGAGTAGAACAATGATCGGAGCCGAACATCGGTATAATCCGATCGAGAAGGAATGTTTGGCATTAGTGTTCGCCATTCAGAAAATGCGACACTATCTGGTAGGCCAAACTATAAACGTCATATCAAAAGTCAACCCCATGAGGTTACTTATGACTAAGCCTTCATCATTGAACGGCCGGCTGGCAAAATGGGCCATATTGCTATCCTAGTATGAGATGCACTTTTTGCCGCAAAAGGCTATTAAGGGACAAGCGGTGGCGGATTTCCTAACTGAGCACCCAGATCCGAGGGCAGCCAAAGTCTACGATGATCTCCTAGATGAAGTGGCCGAAGTCTGTTTGGCTCAGACATCGTTTGAAAGTCAAGTGTGGCAACTCTTCTTTGACGGTGCATCCAGAACAAACCCAAAAGGACACATAGTGGTAGGAGTAGGAGTAGTACTCGTCTCGCCACAGAACTATGTGATTCCCCGAGCCGTCTCGCTAACTGAGCCTTGCTCCAACAATGTGGCGGAGTACAACGCTCTTTTGATTGGGATGCAATTCGCCGATGAGATTGGCGTTAAAAATCTCGAGGCATACGGTGACTCTAAACTCATCGTCAGCCAAGTTCGCGGGGAGTACGAAGTCAGACATGAGGACCTAGTACCCTACTACAATGCAACTATCCACATGGCCGAGAGGTTCACAAACTTCTACATCGACCATGTACCACGCAGGCAAAATGCGCATGCAGATGCACTCGCATCCCTCGCTGCCTCCTTGGCTCTTCCAGCTGGAGTAATGGAGAAGATATTCGTTTACAGCTACGATCTGTATTGTCCGAGAATTGCTCTTGAGGATTACCAGGAACCAACAGGAGATTCTCAAAGTAAAGAAGCACTGGAATTGTCAACCGGCCCAGAGCCTAGAGACTGGCGATTCCCCTACATTGATTATGTCCTGTATGGCATCCTGCCTGAGGACACCAAGGAAGCGGCTGCCATTCGAAGGAAAGCCCCTAAATTCTACTATAATGCGATTACACGAACACTGTATCGTCGATCGCATGACGGGATCTTGCTTCGCTGCCTTTCACAAAAGGAGGCACAGAAGGTATTGAAAGAAGCCCATGACGGCATGTGTGGAGCCCATCAACCTGGTCCAAAACTTGCATACCGACTCTAAAGGTTGGGATATTATTGGCCCAAGATGATTGTCGACGCCATCACCTATGCCAAAAGATGTCACGCCTGCCAAGTACATGGCGATTTCATCCATCAAGCACCAGGCTACCTTCACTCCACGGCTTCTACTTGGCCATTTGAAATGTGGGGAATGGATGTGGTTGGCCCTATCAGCCCACCGTCATCAAAAGGACATCGGTTTATTTTGGCAATAACCGATTACTTCTCCAAATGGGCTGAGGCCGTTCCTTTGAAGGAAGTGAAGTCATCTGATGTGATCAAGTTCGTGAAACATCACGTCATTTACCGCTTCGGGGTACCTCGGCGAATTGTCCACAACAACGGACCCCAGTTCATCAGCCAGGCTTTCCAGAGATTCTGCGCCAAGTTCAGAATTCAGAGCGTGTCCTCAACGGCATACTATCCTGCCGCTAATGGCCTCGCAGAAACTTTCAACAAGACCATTGGCAAGTTTCTCAAGAAATTCGTCTCGAAAAGTCAACGTGACTGGGACGACAAGCTGGGTGAATGCTTATGGGCTTATCGCACAACTGTTCGAACCCCAACTAAAACTACACCATTTTCTTTAGTATATGGGTGTGAAGCCGTGCTTCCACTCGAAATCCAAATTCCATCTCTACGCGTCACCCTGACAGCAGAGATGACGAATGAGGAGAAGCATCGACAGCGACTCCAAGAATTGGAAGCCTTAGATGACAAGCGTCTGCAGGCCCAGTAACAAATCGAGCTTTACCAAGCTCGAATTATCAGAGCCTTCAACAAGAAAGTTAAAGTGCGAACTTTCAAGAAAGGCGACCTTGTCTTAGCTGTCAGAAGACCCATGGTGATGACGCACAAGACAAAAGGAAAATTCCAACCCAAATGGGAAGGACCATTTGTAGTAGAGTCAGTCTACTCAAATGGATCGTATCGCCTCATAACTTCAAATGGTGATACACTCATGATGCCAATCAATGGCAGATTCTTGAATAAGTACTATCCTTAATAGTACTCCTCCCCCGATCAAGTTAAAAGTACACCTCTGATCAAAACAAGAAGAGTCTCTTCATTAATATCCAACGCCTCTGACGGCTAAGGATAGAGGAAAATATTGGCTTTTAAGCCCAACATAAGTCTTCGACAACTCATCATGCTGAGGGGAATAGCATGGCTAGCCCAACTCAAACGGTAGTTGGTAAAGGCGTATCAAACCCGTTGACAGCTGAGGATTTGCTAAAAATCCTAAGGGACATGCTCCCCTTTGATCCGACGCCTCCAACGGCTAAGGATAGAGGAAAATGTTGGCTTCTAAGTCCAACATAAGTCTTCGACAACTCATCATGCTGAGGGGAATAGCATGGCTAGCCCAACTCAAACGGTAGTTGGTAAAGGCATATCAAACCCGTTGATAGCTGAGGGTTTGCTAAAAATCCTAAGTGGACTCGACTCCACTTTCCCCTCCAAAATCCCTTACCAATTCTCATCCACAGAATGGTAGGTCTACAAAATACAGTCGTTGCCAAGTTAACACTATACCTCTGGCACTTCAAATTTCATTTGCCAATTCTCATCAATAGGATGGCAAGTCTTCAAAATTGCTCATATCGCAAATCCAAATTTGTCAAGTTAACACTATACCTCTGACATTTTTAAACTCCACTTGTCAATTCTCATCAATGGAATGACAGGTCCTCAAACTGCTCATATCGCAAGTCAATTTCTATCAAGTTAATACCACACCTCTGACAAATTACTGTTAAGTTAACATTATACTTCTAAACAGTACATCGAGTTTCTGTCAAGTTAACTTCACACCTCTGACAGTCACCTTTCTTCAGACTTTCATATCGAAGCTGAAATGAACGATGCTAAGTTTAACACCACACCTCTAGCATCCAGGTCATCGCCAAGTTCAACAATACACTTACGGCCATGACTTTCCCTCGGACTTCCTTGTCGAAGTCGAGATGACTAATGCCAAGTTCAAAATTACACCTCTAGCATTACCCTCATTGTCAAGTTAAACACTACACCTATGACAATGACACTTTCAGTTTTCCCAAATGAAAGCTGAAATGCTTCTGAGTCAAGTTAATATCACACCTCTGACTCACATTGTTGTCAAGTTAACAACACCCTTCTGACGAGACAACTTTCAACCCGTTGAGTTATCATCACACCTCCAACGGTAAAGACTTTTCTAGATCCCCCGCGAATCTAGTCTCACTCGTTATTCTCATCAACAGAATAACAAGTCCACTTAAAAACATTGTTAGGTTACCGGGCGCACGGAAGTCGACCGGAAAATCACCTCCCACCTTCATGAATGCGTTGAGAAAGGTGGTACCGAGTTTAGGAGTTTCTCCTACCGGGTGATCGGTCCTCAACAGCCCGGGAAACAGGCCGAGAGCCTCCTTATCATGGCCAGCATGATATACCTTCTTGGAGCCTAGGTTGCCGAGAGTAATCTCAGGGACAGGTCGGGAAAGCTCCCATGACAGTTTTCAAGGGACGGACATGTGCTGGAGATAAGATAGTGGGTACATCCTCTCCATGTTTGGAAGAAAGAACCTTCTATCTCCTATTTGACTGAGCCATTTATAATCTCCGTCATGCAGAGAATAGCCACCCTCGCTAATATGGTCTCCAAAGAAGAAAACAGGCTTCTCCATCGGAGCACGAGCATCCGTTGTGAATGCCGCGTCAGTCATAAGCTCCCGAAAGGTTGCCGCGTCAACATTGGAGAGCCTCTCCCTTCGCTCCTTCAACTTGTCGGTAGTCACAGGAGCAGTCCTTTGCAGCACAAAGGTCAAATCGCGGTCAGCACCACCTATGTGCCTGAAGTGGCGCCTCTTGGAGAGTGGGCTGGAAGAGTGTTGCACTGCATAAGAAAATGACACTTGATCAGAAGTCTAAACGAAAATGATTAAGTGTCTATAATTCAGACGCAGAAGAGATGTTGGACGCAGAAATTGTCAAAATTCGCGTCCAGCCTGAGAATCCGCGTCCAGACATGAGGACCCGCGTCTAGACCTGAGGACCATGAGGCCAGCAGGAAGTCTGCGTTTTAAAGAATCCAAGACTTATGAAAAATCTCTAAGTACTTGGACTCAGACGCAAGATGCATGAAAATCAGCGTCTGATGTCACAGAACGCAAGAATCAAGTCTGCGTCCGGATCTCTCACAATTAGAAACATTCTAAGTGATGACTCCGGAACGCAAGGCTTACTGGCGCCCTATGTTCAACAAACAAGTACATCCTCAAGCGGATAAAAGCGGTAGGGTCATCAAACCCGCGCCTTGTTTGTCAATTCAAAGACCGCGTCTGAGGATCAGGTACGATTTCGAATCCACGGTTGGCGGTTCTCTTTCAAAGAAGGGATTTTTAGGGTTATAAGAACTCCATAAACCCCCTCTAATGGCGAAGATCAAGCCTGATGGCGTTATACCTCAGATAGGGGCTTCCTGCATGGAGGAGCCGCCCCTTTGGGCCTCAGTGGCGACCGCCTTCGACGATGAAGCAGTTCGTTTGGCCTTGGGTGCCATTACGAAGCAAGAATCTGATGCTAAAACGGAAGAGAAGAGAACAAAGAGCACTTCTCTCTCAAAACCCTAACAGATGCAAGCGAAGACGAAAGAGAGACTAATGAGGACTCTCTCAACGACTGTTGCCATTTATAGGCCTGGTGATTCGCAAAGATCACGGCGATGGGCTCGATTGACTCGACATCGAATCGTCTTTTGACGCGTGGACGGCGCATTTAATGTAGCGCGAAGTTCGCATGCCAAAAAGAAGACGTCCCTTCGGCTCCACAGGACACGTGGCAGTTCACTCGATGCATGGCACGGATTCACACCCAACAGCCGCGCCTCTTCAATGGACGCACCCCCTCAGCTAGGCCATTGTTGATTCCAAAAAGTCGCGTCTTTACTCCAAAAAGATGCGTCTCTCCAATCGGCCTAAGAATCGCATCTGTCTTGTGGAATATCAGTCGCGTTCTCATCCCAAAAGATGCAGCCCTATAAAAAGTCGCAACTTTAAAGCTGGCGTTCAGTCTTTGCTTCTGCAGAACAGTTCAACAGTACACTGGCACAAGCAGACGACCGTCCACTTACGGCTTAAAGTGCACCCACGACAGACTTAAAACAATCAGAGAGGTTTAGACTGTGCATCTAGACACTCAACACGATCAACTTTGGTGGCTTCAAAGAGTTCCACAGTACACTCACGAAGACCGTACTCCAGACAAGATCAAACCCGAAGCATTAACAGTCCAGTCACAAGGGTGAGCTCAGCTAGAGTTCAAAGTATTTTGAAATCCGTCCCACTTAACTGCGGAATGTCGAAAACTTTGGAGAGAGTTCTGTAGGCTGTCTAAAAATCAAGCCATTGAAAAGCAGAATTCCAAGGCACGAGGGTCGAAACCCGCGTCTCAGCACCTAGGCGCGAGGGTCCAAAGCCGCGTCTCAGCACCAAGGCGCGAGGGTCCAAAGCCGCGTCTCAGCACCAAGGCGCGAGGGTCCAAAGCCGCGTCTCAGGTCCAAGGCGCGAGGGTCGAAACCCGCGTCTCAGCCGCACCAAGACGCGAAGGCCGAAACCCGCGTCTCAACAGCTCCAAGGCGCGTGGGTTGACACCCGCGTCTCAGTTGTAACCGTCCCGGTTTTAGGGCCAATCACGGCCCACATAACGGGGAAGGTTAGCCCCCATTATGGAGTGTTTTTAGGAGGCACGTACGCCCCTAAAACCCCTATAAATAGCCCCGTCGCTATGAAGAAGGGGTCGGATTTTCAGTCGGAGGATTTTTGGGAGAAAAGAACTCTGAGAGAAAAGAGAGAAACCCTTCAAAGAACTTGCTGTGTTCAAGTTGCTCTTTACCTACCTTCTCTTTGAGAGTTTTGGTAGACAGAGCTGTGTTACTCCGTCAACCACCTGAAGAGAAAAGCCCCGAAAGATCTCGACGTTCACCCGGTCAACGGAGAACAAGATTCACTCTCCATCGCCACACGAAGAACCCAGCCTTAAACAAAGGGAGGATTCAAGACTCAACATCCTCCCTCCCTTGTAATCGGAAGACCAATCTGTTGTAATTTTCTATTCAATCAAAAGAATTTTACAATTTGATCCCCTCTTTTCCGACGCATACAGTTCTGAATTAGAAACGAGTCCAATTTAGAATCCGATTCTTTTAGGGTTCCTTAGGTATAAATAGAGGGGCAGAGTCCTCTTCTAATGAATGCTTGCAATTGTATTGATTATTGAATCAATAAAAGAAATCTCTCTTCCTTGCCCCGAGGACGTAGGCGAATTTGCTGAACCTCGTTAATTCTTGTGTTTGGTTTTCTTCCATTGTTTTATTGTTCTTGTTGTTGGTAGTTCTTTTCTATTACATCTGTGACTGAAGGGTTCCTCAAGAGATTGTTTATCTGCGTACAACATCATCTTAAGTAAGCTGAGTAGGCTAAATATTTGCAAGGAACCAAATATTTCAAAATGCAAAAAAGGCACATTTCATTTGAAAGCCAAATTGTAAGGACTCGGGCACCATCCCAAAAAACTAGCCTTCTTAGTGGAGTTGCCCAAATCTTTATATACTCAAGATCTTTCACATGTATAGTCGAGGTGGGATTTATTTGTTCGTCCAATTACTCAACAATCCCCCTCGACAAAGAGTCTAGGCCTTCCCATGCAAGCTCAACTATCTTCACACTGGAAGATCAAATGCTCCATTGAGATAACAACTTCTTCAATGCGCAGAAGGGGAGGCGTCTTATGTGAAGTAACAACTGCAGCTTATCTCTCCTCTTCACCGTGTGTAGTTGGCGCCACGCCTTATGCGAAGTAGAAACACCGCAATCAAATTTCTCGAGAACCAAATTAGCTTCACCAGGGCCAACCAATGTGCCGTTTGCGCCCATTTGGGGGTCGAACATCACCCACACACACGACAAAGTTCGGGACATGACTCTGATATCAATTGTAAAGATTTGGGGTATTATCCTAAAAGACTAACTTTCTAACTGGAGTTGCTCAAATCTTTATATACTCAAGACTATCCCCATGTATGTGAGACCATTTGTTGGTCCAATTACTCAACATAAACAATAAACATTCCCCGTGATTCACCTATCTAAGAGGACTGGACAAATGTCAGACACACGAACACAGAGTTACATGCAGATGATTGTAGATTTTGCTAACAATTTTGACTTACTGAAAACAAAGAATAATTCCGAGTTTCCCAAAAGAATCAATTTTTTTCCTTCTTTTTCTCTTTTTCCCCTCATTAAACCACTAGAGTTACTAAGCAATTAGATAATATGCATAAAATAGACAGCCTTAATTTTGGATTGTAAGTGGATTTTACATAATTTTGGGTGTCAATAAGATAATGTTGGTTTTGTGGGTCAACAATTTCACTGACTGGCTGGACCTCACAGCAAAGGAATTCCTCTGAAAATATATGTCACAAATCTAAAGAGCCATGGATCAGAAGAAAAGAAATGAAGTCAAAAGAAAGGAAGACAAAAAAAATTGCATTTTATACCTTGAAGAGCAATTAAACCAGCAACGGTGCTAGAAGAAAGTGGAGAGATTTCAGAAACATTATGGCCAAAAAAAAAAAAAAAAATTACCCAACAGGAGGGTTTTTTTTTTTTTTTTTAAATATATTATTCCAAAAAACCCAACAGATGTTAAACTCATCAAATTCGAAAAGTTGCATTTTTGAAGTATTTAGGCAGCAAAATCTTTCTCAAATCCTGCATCATCATCACGGAAGTAAACAAGCCCAAAGATAAGTTGGTACAAAGGAAATTGGAGGAGGACAGATGGGGGAATTACTCACCATCGGAGCTCTCGAAGAAGCAATCGCAAATGGAGTGCTACAAGCAATGCCATAGTTTTGTATAGTGTCAAGATCTATAGAGATTTCTGTGGAGAATGATTGAATCAGGACGGTTCATTTAATGAGCTGTCATGTCAGAGGCCGGCATACGGCCATTCCTCAGCCTTTCAATAGTGAAATGGATGGCAAGCGTTTACTTTAACCCACCATAATGTGCTCTTTTTACTGCCTTTCTTTATCGAGTTCAACAAAATGCCTTAATATGTAAAAATAATCATTTGCACTTTGAAGATCAAAGATATATATATATATTTTTTGGCTAATTAACTCAACTGTCAGTGAGTTACTGATGACCTCCAGCGAGAAAATTCAGAGCCTGGTCTGAGTCATATCAAAAGGAGAATAAATATTCTTATTGTGAGATTCGAATCGGTAACTTCTGAGTGTTAGATCTAAATTTATTCCATATAAGATCTACACATATATTGTAAGACTCTTTATCATGATCAAAGGGAAGGAGGGTTTTAGTCATACCTGATTCCATCACGAAGAGGATGCTGAAGATTGCACGATCTCGAGGACGCCGGAGTTGAGGGAGAGGATTCTTCTCTCCAGCCACCAAGTTCTCTTCTTTATTTTTAGAGGAGATGAGAGGCCTCCAAGAGAGATGGTTATTGTTGGTGGAGAGGGAATCCTACTCATGATACATATAGCATCAAGAAATCTTAGTTCAACTCATCATAAATCTAGGCCCTTGATTTATAACACGAGTTTTATACGTGCAGATGAGTCCCACATTTTTAATTTAAATATACTCATGACTAAGTGTAAAAACGTGTCTAGACCCAAACCATTTAGGTTTGATCAATTCTTTATTGGGTCAAACAATATAGGTTAAGTGGGCGGGTGCAAATATCCAATTGACTTGATTAGGCCCAAAATAAATTAGACTTTAAAATAAAAATAAGTCTAACAATCCCCACTTGGGTCAAGCAAGTCATACTGAATAGATATTATGCATAACTTTATGACGTCAAAACTTTAACCGCCGACAAACCACGTTTCAGAACAATCTGGTCTATTAAGTGCCCTGCCACTGAACATGGCGGTCGTTACCTTCTGTATAATAGAGGTAGGACCTTCCACATCACAAGTTTCAGAACCCCTCATGACATAGATCAAATGTGGACGTGTGGCATAGAAATGTCCTCTGATCAAATAAGGTACAATTCCAACTGGCTTCTACTTTATGACTCCAACAAGTCTAGCCTTCTGACTCCAACGAGTCTAACTTTATGACTCCAACGAGTCTAACTGCTAATTCAACAAACTCAAATGCGTAAAAGTAAACTTTAGGAAAAGCAGTTATAAATTTATTTATCAGAATCAACAAATATCCATAAAGTGCACTTAGAAATAATGTCTGTTACATAAAATTATCAACTCCCACAAAATCAGGATATCATAATGACTAGTCATTCCCATATGAGCAATATGCTCTAAGAAGACTTTAAGTGAAAGTCCTTTAATGAGTGGATCTGTAATGTTAAGAATAGTGTCATCACTATCAATAGACAAAATATGATTCCGAACTTTATCATTATTGATAAGAAACTTGATGTCGATATGCTTCGACTTTGCTGAACTCTTATCACTATTGCAGTAGAGCTTTATAGCTCTTATTGTCACAGTGTAGCTGTAATGGCCTCTCGACTAAATCCACCATCTTCCTACAATAAGGAAAATGTAAAATGAAGTGGATTTCCTATTGCCGATACATCCAGCATAATCTGAATCTGTGTATCCAATCAGCTGCAACTGATCAGATTTCATGTAGTCTTCTATGGATATGACATTACCTTCTTTGCAGTCTTCTAGAGATCAATCCCATGATTGATCAAGTATCTGTCAAGTTTCTCAACGGTATATGCTATGTCTGGATGGGTACAAACTTGAACATACATCAGACTTCCAACCGACGATGCATATGGAATGTCTTTCATTTGCTCTTTCTGAAGGTCGTTCTTGAGACATTAGAGTAAACTCAACTTATCTCCCTTAGAGCAATTCTTCATGCCACATCTATCTAGCACCTTATCGATATAGGCCTTTTGTGATAAACCTAATATTCCACGTGTCCTGTCCGTTAAATCTGGATGCCTATCACAAAAGAAGCTTCTCCAAGATCTTTCATCTCAAAGTTCTTTGAGAAAAAACTCTTAGTGTCAAGTAAAAGAACCATATCGTTACTTGCTAGTAGAATGTCATCTACATATAGCACAAGAAATATAAGTCTACTCTCTTTAAATTTATGGTAAATGTATTGATCATCTACAATCTCCTTAAAACCAAAATCGGATATTACATGATCAAATTTCAAATACCATTGACGGAATGCTTGATTTAGGCCATAAATGGATTTCTTTATTTGCAAATCAAATATTATGAATTCTTCACTTTAAAACTTTCTGGTTGCACCATACAGATTTCATTCTCAATGCTACCATTAAGAAAGGCAATCTTAACATCCATTTGGTATAATTTCAGGTCAAAGTAAGCCACCAGTGCCATAATAATCCTAAAAGAATGCTTCGTGAAAACCAGGGAGAAAGTCTCCTTATAGTCAATGCCCTCTCTTTGAGTGGATCCCTTTGTGACAAGATGTGCCTTATACCTTTCGACATTACCTTTCGAATCTCGCTTGGTTTTGAATACTCATTTACAACCAATCAGTTTCTTTCCTTCAGGTAACTCTACTAAATCCCAAACATCATTGTCTTTTATGAATTTTAACTCATCTTTCATGGCATTTGACCACTTACTGGAGTGAATGTTGAGTTTGGCCTCATTTAAGGATGCGGGGTCATCCTCTAGCCTTATGTCAAACTCATGCTATTGGAGATAAACTATATATAGTCATTTGCAATGACTGATCTCCTCTTCCTAGTTGATCTCCTAGGCACTTGTGGTTGAGAATTTTCAGGTTCTGCCTCACCAGCATGATCTACTTCAGGATAAACTGTATATGTATCTTGTAAGGATGCAACTGTATTTTCATCTTGAAGTGAAACAACTACTTTATCATTTGGAACAATTTGTCATGGGTATAACAATATGTTCTTCCTTAAATATGAAATCCTTATATAGTTGACTCCCACTGCTCTGAATATTCTCAAAAAATTTTAGCAATCCGTCTTTATGTTCTTAATGGAGGAATAATAAAACTTAAAGCCTGTATACCTCTCAGAATACCTTACGAATAAACAGCTAACTGTCCTTGAGTCCAACTTCTTCTCATATGGTACATATGGCTGAGCTTCTGCTGGACAACCCCAAACATATAGATGCCTAATACTGAGAGATTTCCCAGTCCATAACTCATATAGGGTTTTAGTTACTGTTTTGCTAGGTACTCTATTAAGGAGGTGACAACCATCTTTAAGGCTTCACTATGTAATGACTTTGGTAGAATAGTGTGAGCTATCATACTCCTAACCATGTCCTTTAGTGTGTGATTTTATTGAAAAACACCTAGAGGGAGGGTGAATAGGTGTTAGTGCTAATGTAAAACTTAATGCAAAACTAAGTGCGCTAAATGCGGAAGCTAATGCAAATTATGCACAAACTAATACAATACAACAAGTGTAGCCGAATTCCCCTTGCGAGGCTCTGGACTAACTCCCCTTGATTCCCCTTGAAATGGGTTGAGGCGCTATGTGAAGCTCTTGTTGGATGAGTATAAGTTGGGCACACACACAAGCAATCCAAGCAATGTGCACACACAATCAAGCCAAGCAATCAAGGATATAGCAATATGGATTATGCAAGGCACAACACAAGCAAATAAATATGATATGACAAGATGAATTATGCTCAACACAAGTAAATATGATATGAATGAAGTATGATGCTTTGCACAAATGTAAAGAGAGAGAGAGTTGAGAGAAATTGGATCAAACGCAAACACACGGATATGTTTCGAGGTTCGAGCCCCTAGCTCTACATCCCCGCCTACACCACCGTGTAGGATTTCCAATCCACTATACCGTCCACCGAGGACTCCCACCGAGGGAACCTTCACCGAGAAGGATTTGTACAACAATGGAGTACCTAACTCCTCTCTCAAACAATCCACCTCACAACTGAGGGGTAGGCCCGTAGCCAAATACAACAACAACAACAAACACCTCTACCGAAGAGGCTCACAACCAATCTCAATCACCTCACACTTGAGGGATACAAACCAATCACCCGATCACCTCTACCGAAGAGGGATACAACAAGAATAAGGGTGTACAACTTAGAGGTTACAACAACAACTTCAAAACTCTCTCTTTTTCTCTCTTTTCTTTTCCACAAAAACAAGATCCTAAATAGATTAGGATAGGTGATAGCTCAAGTGTGGAAAACTAGGTGTTTTTGGAAACAAGAAACAAAGAAAAACTAATTGGGAAGTCTCTTGTAAAAGATAGAAAATGCAAGATCAAATCAAAATCCCAAAACCTAGTTTTCTTTGATTTTACAAAAACCCAAAATAATTAAGATGAGTAGTTTTAAAGCCCACCAACTCTTTTTAAAACTCTTTTAAACACCTTAGAAAACTGGAATTTTTCCTCTTAAAAAACTTGGCCAAAATCCCCAAAGAGATGGGGTTTATATAGGTCCATCAGAAAATTAGCCGTTAGGCTGAGCTGGCAGCCTGACAGGCTGCCGGTCGACCGACCCGGTCGACCGCCAACGATCAGAAATATGACCGTTGGGCAACTGCGGTCGACCGGCCCGGTCGACCCAAACAAACAGAGAGCAGAGCTCTCATCCCGGTCGACCGGCACGGTCGACCCAAACAACCCGAGAGCAGAGCTCTCAGACCCGGTCGACCGGCTCGGTCGACCGTCCCAGTGCTCCAAACGTGCACAGATCTGTGCACGTCCGGTCGACCGGCCCGGTCGACCGGACATCAGCCAAGTCGACTAATAACCTGGCTTAGTCGACTGGTTGAGTCTGGAACTGAAAACTGGGTCAGAAAACTTGGGAAAAATATTTTATAAAAATCTTTTAATACTTCTAAAAATCACCAAAAATATTTTTATCATTTTATATCAAAACTCAAACAAGTGATAAAAGTTTCAAGACATGTATCAATATATTCAATTCATTTTTGAGTCTTGCAAATTTTATCAAAAACAAAGCTTGTATTTTTGTCAAACTTGATTTTTCCAAAACATGAATAGGATAGTCAAAATAAGTTTGTCTAGCAACTTTAAAGCATGTATGTATATCTAGAACATATCTAATATACATAGAAATAAAGTAAACTTGTTTTGATCTACTATCCATGAAAACCAAAATCCAAATCATGAAACGTGTGTGTTGTGCACTTGAGCATATCAACTATACTAAACTTTACAAATTGGATCTAAACACACTAACTAAACTATGGATACCTAAGTCCTCTTGACGATCTTCATCTTCAAGTAGACTTGCTCCAAAACTCCATCCATGGGCAAGGCAATGTATGATCTTGACGCTTTGGCCCTGGAATCATCATGAAAAGCTTCTAAACTCCTTGTTGAAGCTAATCACCAACTAATATCTTGGTTAATGATCTGAAACTTAAACAATACAAGATTATTAATAAACATAACTACATGAGTTAATCATCATCAAAACTAGAGTGGAAGGCCTCTGGGCCAACATTTATCTCTCAGCAATACCATTTGACGAGGTGTCCCTGATATGGTACACTAATCGACAATACCACTCTTTCAAAAAATTGACAAATGGTTCTGGACGTCTACCTGATCTGTCGTATCTGTCGTAGTACTCACTACCACGATCAGATCTAAATCTTTCTATTCAATTGATTTTTCAACTTCAGCTTTATAGATTTTAAAAATGTTCAGTGATTGAGATTTCTCATAGAATAAGTATTAGGTACCCATAACGAGAGTAATTATCTGTAAAAGTGATGAAATATTCGTGACCATTCCAAGAAGCTGTAGGGAATGGACCACAAATATCTGTATACACCAAATTAAGACACATGAGCTTCGTCTAGTACCAAACTTTCTAATATTTCTTTAATTAATTTTCGCTTAGTGCCTAAGCTATTCACATACAGAGATTCAGTATATAAAGCATGAAGTTTCAATTTATATAGCCATCAATCAGAATTCTAGTACCAACAACTTTAGATTTGGAAAGTAGACTAAGCATTTCATTATGAAGAGTGACAGTAAAACTAAATCTGTCTAACAAATGAAATAGAAATATGATTCCGCCTAAAAGGACGGTACATATAAAGTCTCATCCAAATCTAAAACAAAAAAACCAGAATCTAATTTAAGCCTACAAACTCCAACAACTTTAATTGCAACTTTATTTCCATCACCCATGTATACGTATCGTTCAGCTGGGCTGGGCCTCCTTCGGGTTTGAAAGTTTCGCATTGAATCGCTTATGTGAGTTATCTATCAACCTTGTATCAAGTGGCACTAAAGCTAAATTAATTCAGAACAAACATAAATATGAGATATATCCGCTAAATAGCCATTTCTGATACTTTATGTATTCCTACTTGAGGTGGCTTACTTTCTTACAGAAAAAGCATGCAATGACCTTAAGCTACTTTTTTTTGCACTTTTGCCACTTATGATCAGCCACTGTAGTGGTATTTTATATTCCTCCCTTTAGTTTCACTTTTCCTTTTCTTATTAGAAGTTTACCCTGGATGCTAAGTGAGCACTGATTTTATCAGGCATAGAACCCCTATTAGTTATAGGAATAGTGTACTTTATGACCATTAGACACATATTGTAAGATCTCTCCCACTTACCATAATTGACATTTTCTTTACTGAACTTTTATTAGTGATAGTAGAGATCCATCAATTTTTAAGGTGTACTCTAGGTGCATGAATTCAAGAACGATCATTTACGTGGTCTTACCACTTCTTAAAGTTTGTACCATTCAATTTAAACTACATAAGTGTACAATTTCTCATCAATTTAACATAAACATTGCATTGAATAAAATTCTACTGTAATAGCCCAAAAAAATGAATTTCAGAAAATGTAACCAGTTTAACCGATAGAGCTGCCGGTTAAACTTTCAGAACAAGTTGTGTCTCTATATGCCAACACTGTACTGGCCCAATATAGATATCCTAAAGTCTAGGTCCTATGTAAGAGAACAGCCTTCCTTTGGGCCGACTGTCACTTTATAAGATTGGTCCCAAAGTTTAAGTAATCTATATTGGCCATATAATATATGTAATGACCTGGCCATAATGACAACCTTCCTTTGGGCCGATTGCCACACGCATGGGCCACACAAATTTATGCATCTGGATTCTTGTTCCGCCATCGGACTAGTTGTGAGGGTAATGCAATATGGGCCTATAGTGTGACAACCTTCCTTTGGGCCGATTACCACACACCAAGGTTCTCCTACTTGCATTATCCACATCAAGTATCCGAAGCCGTACATAATTCGGCCAAACAATAGTCTTCCTTTGCGCCGGCTATTGTCCGCATGAACTACATACGAAATTAAATAAGCTCTTTTATAAATTCTTTAATTTGAACATGTATATATTTTTATCTGTGTGTTATCAACTGTAGTAAACATCAATATTCATTATGCTAGACAATATAAGCAATAATATAAATATTGATGAAGTGAAAGCATGTAAAGGTACACATAACCATGATAAACAAACACTTCAATACCTTCTTTATGTTAACTAACTACTGTTTTGTCATGTATAGTTCCTTTAATACTGTAGTGCTCGTCAAGAGCTTCAAAACGGCTGTTACATGCCCAAAACAGAGGTCGTATGAGCCCGTAACAGCTAATTGAAGTTTCTATTGGAAAAACAGGTCTGTAGTGCTTATCGGGTCTGAATCAGACCCGACCCGCAATGGTTAAGTTATTAGTTTCCTTTCTTATTGGGCCGGGTTTAAATAAACTGAATAAACCCAATTAGCTTTAATGTGACACCAATTAAGAATAGATTAAATGAGTTTCCTTATTAGATTTAAATTTTTTTATCTATATCAAAAAAATCCAATCATAATTAATCACACAATCTCAAATTAAGGAAACCCTAACCCCAAAAAAAGGGAAAAAAGAAAAAAAAATTCGTGTTGCAACTGTGCACCGCCAGCCCATGGAGGCCGACGGCACGGCGCCCATGCAGGGCCAACACGTGCATGCAGGCGCCTGTTCTGTAATTTTTTTTTTTAATTTCTTTATGATGCATGCGCTGGTGCTTCCAGCGCATGCATCTAATATCCCTATTTCTTTTTTTTTTTAATAAAAATCTTGTGCTGCATGCAAATTGCTTGCATGCAGCCGACCAAGCAGCATGTATCATTTTTTTTTAATTTAAAAAAATAGAATTAAAAATATATATACATATATAACACACAGATTTAATCCAGAAAATATATATACATGAATTCAATTTAATTCAATTATTTGAGACACAAAAATAATCTTTATTGAATTAAAGAAAAAGAGACATACTTTTCATAGATCGAGATCAAAAGATTTTTACTTTATATCCCAATGATCCGATAAAGAGGAGGTTCTGATACTAATTGTTAGATCTAAATTTATTTCATACAAGATCTACACATATACTGTAAGCCACTTTATCATTATCAAAGGGAAGGAAGGTTTTAGACATACCTGATTCCATCACGAAGAGGATGCTGAAGATTACACGATCTCGAGGACACCGGAGTTAAGGGAGAGGATTCTTCTCTCCAGCCAAAAAGTTCTCTTCTTTATCCTTAGAGGAGATGAGAGGCCTCCAAGAGAGATGGTTATTGTTGGTGGAGAGGGAATCTTACTCATGATATAGAGCATCAAGAAATCCTATTTCAACTCATCATAGATCTAGGCTCTTGACTTATAACACTAGTTCCACACGTGTAGATGAGTCCCACATTTTTAATTTAAATACACTTATGGTTAAGTGTAATTGAAAAAGTGTTTAGACCCAAACCATTTAGGTTTGATCAATTCTTTATTGGGTCAAACAACATAGGTTAAGTGGGCGGGTGCAAATATCCAATTGACTTGATTAGACCTAAAATAAATTAGACTTTAAAACAAAAATAAGTCTAATACTGAGGAGTTTGTACTCTAACTGACCTAAGCTAACCGGTTAAACCAACTACGGGGGGAGACGCTTGAAGAGCAAGGATGACAGTGGGTAAGGGCTAGCTGAGGACCCCGTGATGATAAAAGAACGTGAGTGGGCTGTGAGGAGTTCAGGAGGGGCAAAAAAAGAAGCCCGAGTTAGGCTATATCGGTCCAGCTCATTAGGAGTTGTCCAATCACGAACCTAATCAAAATCAAACACCATGCCATTATCTAGTCAAGAAAAGCCTGAACAGTGGGTCGCAACCATGCTATCAGATGGCTCGCTGGCTTTTAACTAAAAGAGTATGGCAATGTCAATTAATAATACTGCACACAGCTCAAAGCAATATTACTACCTATAAATTAGAGTTAGTAATCAACTAATTTAACAACGGAAGCTGCAAATATAATCAAATCTATCTAAAGATATATCTCAAACATTTTACAGTAGGTGGTGGATCACACATGAAGGACCAAACCATCAAGACTGGGGCCCAGACTCTCATAACAAAGGAATATGACAAGAAAATGTGCAGACGATTCATTTTGGTTATCGGGCCTGTTTGGTTAAGGGTGGAAGTGAGGAAGTAGAAATAATTCCCTTTGGAACTTGGAAATTGGTTAGTAAGTTTTCCGGTGTTTGGATGTTGTTGGGAAGTGTGGTTTGGAAAATATTTTGTCTTTTCTGGTGTTTGGATGGTAATGTGAAAGTGAAAGTGGAAAAGTTGACCACAAAGTTGACCGTAAAATAATATTAAAATAAAAATTAATTAAGAAAAATAAAAAATAGACTTTAATTAGAATGGAAGTGAGATTTACATGGTCCAAAAATTAACTGTTTTGTGCTACAATTTATTATAAATGAGATTTACATGACCACAAAATTAACTGTAGCACTCTGGAAGTGAGGAAATGGTTGTGTAAAAGAGAAAAGATAAAAGAAAAAGAGGTTTTCTTATTTTCTTTTTCTGGTGTTTGGATAGATAGGGAAGTGAGCAATTATACTTCCCTATTTCCTAACTTCCGCCCACTTCTTTGCAACCAAACAGCCCCATCATCGAAGATACATGAAGCTGTTGGCCTGCTACGTCACCTGTGCAAGTAAAAATCAGTAGGTAATCGTTTGCGGACTGCTAGCCGGGTGGTGGTCCTGACTTTAAGCGGAGATGTCACTTTCTATAAAAATTTTGCAGCTTTATCCTAGGAGTGCGAAGGCTGCAACAGTTGATATTGGGAGCAGACTGAAAAAATAACCGAGTAATCTAATCCGGAGTGTCCGAAAAGTGTGTCGGTGTATGCCTATGAATATGACCAATATCTGGAGTTTGGTAGTGTAACGCCCCGATCCCACGGGTACGGAGACGTTACTGCGACGTATATACGCAGGTCAGAAATATCCTCACGTATATACGCTAAGCATCAGTACAGAGAAGAATCAGAGTACGGAAGCACAGTGGTAATATACAATCCAGCAATAATAACACAAGTACACAGTTATCATAGAGCATGATACAATATCTCAAGAATATAAGATCACGAAGAAGCACAAAAGCATGATGTACAATATGAAATACGGAAAAGTACTCACGAGTAGCAAAATGAGAATCTCGCGAACCGATCAAAGAGAGACTGGAAGAAGGAGGGTCCGGATAGGCAACTGCTAATCCACGCTTCTGCTGCGCCACTCTAATCAGCTACAACAAAGCCACCATGATCCGGGCTCTAAGATCTGAACATGAGAATCCAGGATTGTCAGATGCAACCCCGCGAGTACATATGATAAGCTAGTTGGCGTGCTCAAGCAGTCACACGTGTACATGATCAAGTAAGGTCGCTCAGGCATACAGGTACATGCAATGACAAGTAACATAAAGAAAATGACAGTAAATCTGAGATCAAGTAAATACATGTATATCAATAAATCTGAATCGGAAAACATGCATGAAAAACAGTATAGAGGGCATAGGTACACATAAACATGCTATAAATATATTAAACATATGATAAATACACTAAACATGCGATAAATATAAGTATGGACAAAACTAGTTGTATAAGCTCAGATTATGGATTCATGGGGTTGATACGTCGAGGGGATAATCTAAATAAGGAAACCCTCATCTATATACCACATATCCGATGTCACCATCATCTGAGTTCATACAACTTAAGTTGCCTTCAGGGTAACAGAACTAGAGTGTGTCTATAGTAATCACAGAAATCATATGTCATAAAGTAGGGTGTTAACTCATGACATAACACTATAACTGGAGAATATAAAGGTGCCGCATTTTAAATTATACAATAATAATAATCAGTACCGTTTGATATTTCAATCGCCTCCCTACTAGCGCCTCACATCACTGATGGTCCATACTAGAGCTCGCACTCTGTAGAACTTACTCAGGTCTGATATGTGAGTACCAGGATCCGAACAAAGGAGAGACCAAATATCACACGTTCCTAATATTATTATTGTCTGGTTGTTATGTTCTTATGTTATTCTTGTCCCTTTCCAACCGGCGTCTCACAACACCGATAGTTCACGCTGGAGCCCGCACTTTCAGTAGAACTCATCCGAACTCCGATACGCGGGTACCATTATTCGAATAAAGGAGAGACCAAATAACACATGCTCTAGGAGTTATCATTGTACAAGTATGTGTGGGTGTTAATATGTACTGAGAATGCTTATCACGCTAACACCAGGTGGCACAAGCAAGAGGGAGGATGTAGCCCTAAAAATTCAAGAGGTGCCCCCCACAGATGTAAGAGGTGACCCCAACTACGTGTGTGGTGTGGCACTTTGCTCTATATGACACTTTGCTCTGAGGGTTGATTCAGGAGGTAGTCCCTCAAATTCAAGAGGTGGCCCCCACCACGTGTGTGGTGTGGCATTTTACTCTGTGTGGCACTTTGCTTTGTGGGGGGAATGGATTCTAGATATGGCCCCCACGGATTCAAGAGGTGGCCCCCACCACGTTTGTGGTGTAGCACTTTGCTCAGTGTGGCACTTAGTTCCATTCAGATTCCGCCAAATGCTAGCACGATTGTGGGATACATCCTCGTCATCCGGACACAAGGCATGCTCTGTCAGACGCCGGTCTGACTGTACTATTAACAAGAGTAACAGTGCAGGGGGACATGAGTACAGGGAATACATGAGTTCAGGAGTACATAAGTTCAGGAGTACCAGATTATGGTAATAATATAATAATCATGTCAAGTCCCCGTAAAAGTGATAATCATGAATATGCCATGTAATACAGGTGTCAGATGTAATAGTATCCGGTCAAGTGTCACAATATCAGGTCTAGTGTACTAGTACCAGGTAAAAGCATGTCAAGTAAGTGATAGCATGTCAATTATCAAGTATCTATACCAGGTGTCAGGTATCAGGTGTCAAGTGATAATATGCCAAGTACCAGTATCAGATATCAAGTGTCAAGTATAGCATGGCAAGTACCGGTGTCAGATATCAAGTGTCAAGTATAACATGACAAGTACCGGTGTCAGATCAAGTGTCAAGTATAACATGACAAGTACCGGTGTCAGATATCAAGTGTCAAATGTAACATGTCAGTGAGAGTCACAACATCATGTATCAGGCAATAATCCGGTCATATAACATGGTACAGGAACAGTATAAATAAACATTTCAAGCTCTTCACAACCATATTATAACAATAATAATTTAGTCTATTAATTAGCCATGCGAAGCTGAGGGAAGCGGGAGCAGATCTAGGCATATCAGTATAATACCGGTTTAATGAGTCATAATAACGGTCGACAGGTAATCATAAAACATGCTAATTTTAGAAAACACTCGTATATTATATACCAACTCGCATAATGAGACATCATGTATTAAAAGCAAGATAATAATTATTAGACATGTAACGATGGTAATAAAGCATGAACAACATAAGAAATGTACTCGCTTAAATCACGAGAAAAGCGTAAAATCCCGGAACACCATAAGCACGTGCTCAGCACCGATCCATATATTAAAATATGCATATATATTATTTTTAGAGAGAGAAAGAGAAGAGGAGAGAGAGAAGAGAGAGAAAAGAATGAAAGAGAGAGAAATGTTGGAGAGAGAGAGAGGGAGACTTGTAGAAAACAGAGAAAGTGTAGAAAAGAGAGGAGAGAGAGGTAGCTTTGCTGGAAAATGAAGAGGGGGTCAGGGAGAGAATTTTAATGAAAAAAGAAAGGGTAAAAAGGAAAAGTAGGAAAAGAAAGAAAGAAGAAAAAAGAAAAAGGAGAAAGAAGAAAGAAAGAAGAAGAGAGAAGGGGGTGTTAGGGTGAT
The DNA here is from genome assembly GCA_038442645.1 of Agave tequilana. NCBI lineage: Eukaryota > Viridiplantae > Streptophyta > Magnoliopsida > Asparagales > Asparagaceae > Agave > Agave tequilana. Next base: position 90,198 of record JAVJIF010011345.1, read on the forward strand.
GGCCAGCGGCCAGGCGATCGTCGGGGGTGGCCGCTGGGCCTGGGCGGCCGGCGGCCGGGTCAGCCGACGACGAGGGGGAGTGGAGATGTTGGTTATGTTGTGGTTGTTATTGTTGTTGTTGTTAGTTGTTGGTGGTGGTGGAGATCTTGAAGGTGGAGTTGATGGAGGTGAGGAGGAGATGAAGGTGGTAAAGTGGTGGTGTTGGTGGTGGTGGTGGTGGTGATGGGGATGATGGAGTGGTGATTGTGGTGATGTAAGTGGTGGTAAGTTTGTGGATAGTGATGGTGGTGGAAATTGGTGATGGAGTGATGAGGAGGTGGTGGTGTTATAGTAGAGGAGGTGGTGGAGGGAAGGAAAGATGGTGGTGGAAGTGGTGGAGGAGGTGATGGGTTTGGAAGAAGTTAGCGGTGGTGGGGATGTTAAAGATAAGAGAAGAAAGGTAATCAAAGGAAGAAAGGAGGAGAGAAAGGGAAAGTGGAGGAGGGGAGAGTTTGGCCGGCCTAGGGCACGCCGGCGGCGGCCTGGGCGACGGTCTGGGCTACCGTCGGCCAAGGAGGAGGGAGACAGATGAGATGAGATTGTGTGAGAGAGAGTGAAGGTGAAAGATAGGGAGAGAGGAAGATTGATGGTTTGTTGAAAAGAAAAGGGGATATAATGATGGGATGGGGGATGGAATTGGCAGGTGATGGGATGGGGAGTGGACCGGTCAGTGGGTTGACTTGTAGGAAGGGAAAGGAAAAAGAAATGAAGAAAGAAAATGAAGAGAGAAGGAAAAAAATAGTATTATTTAAATAGGGTAAAAATTGACTATTTTAGAATCGCTCTGAAATTTTTTTGAAAATAGAAAATATAATTTTAAGATGCCTGGTGAAATCGAATTCGAGAAATTCAATCTGGTTTTCAAATTAAAAATTTTGAAATCTTCCGGCGATACCGGTCGACACCAAAACCGGTGGATTTTCGATAAATTCTGAAAAATCTCAAAATATGTATTTAGTTAGAAAATAAGATTTTAAGAAGTAATGTGAAAGCCATTTCTAAAAATTCAACTCAATTTTAAAACTAAAAAATCTAGAAAACGGTCAGCGATGCCGGTCGACACCGATTTTGAAGATTTTGCAAATAATTCTGAAAAATCTAAAATATTGAAAAATAATATTTAAAACTTAAATCAGTCAAATTAGATTAGTAAAAAGGCCAAACGAGTAATACACTAGGATCGGGTTCCCTGTTCAGACTAGGGCTGACTTCGAGTCCACGAATTCAGATCTAATACAAAATAATCACACTCATAATCATAAAACAAAAATAAATACAAAATTAAATCAAAAAAATATGATAGAAAAATCAGAATACGTATCTAAGTACGTATTCCAGGAACGGGGTGTTACATTCTATCCACCTTACAAAAATTTCGTCCTCGAAATTTCGATAAGGGGAAGATGAACACAAAAATGGTAGGAATTAGGATTATACCAATCAAGATATGAGTAACTGAGGGTAATTCTCACAAATCGACTGAATGATAAACTCAGAACTGAGACATTTCTGCACTTCTGCCGTATATATCCTCTGACGGTGCCATAATAATACTGACCTGATGTCTGCTGATAAAAGAATACTGCCAGAACTTCAGAAGACTAACCCATTCTGAATAATATAAAGTGAGCTGACTTGGTTAGTTAATCAATAATACTACGAAACAAAGCTGATGAAACCCATAGAAATCCATAGTGCTGAAATCCATTATATAATATAATACCCCGCATGGCATGAAGCTATTCTTGACAAAAAGTCTGTAGTAGAATTACTGATGCTGCATACATACTACTTTTCCAAGAATAGACCAGAATACCAAAGATAAAGAAAATCCCGATAGTACTGAGCATAAATAAAGAAGACCGACAATCAAGAATTTTTGAATACTGGGCGTTGCAATCTCTGCCAAGAATATAGAATAACCATGGAGAATTCTGAAGACTGACTTCTGAATGATGACCCGACTGCAAATGAAACATGCAGAAGATTTCTGGGCCCTGGAAGATTGGCTGAGTGGATCATTCACAAGGATCATGGCAATAGCTCAGATACAACGAGAAAATCCTGTTCAGCGGATCCATAAAAACACTCTAGGCAGGATAAATCTGAGGAACGGGCTAGAGTGCTAAGCACTGAAGGGACCAGCCACGGACGAAGTCAAGCCTAGGTGAGGCCATCGCGTAACACAGCTCAGGCGTTAAGCATTAGGGTGCAGCGGAGCTAAAGCTCTGCGAGACTCGCACTTGGTGGAGCTCACGCGGCAAAGCCAGCACGTAACACAACACTAAATGCTAAGCACCAGGGTGCAGCGAAGCCAACGCCTGGTTAAGTTCACTCGTGACTAGAACACAACCCTCGCTTGGCGAGGCTAGCGGGGCCCCTGGTCCACCAAATATATAAGGACCGCCAAGAGTTGGTGGCTCGGAGAACACGGTCAAGAAATCATAATAACCGAAACGAGCCCCGAGTGCTGTCCTCTGAATAATAACCTAACTGCATATCAGTTCTGAGAATACCCGAGTTCCATGAACATAGTAGAAGAAATCCTGATCGCTGCTGGATAGAAAATATTATAACTTTGTCTGACAGAAGTCCTGAATCTGAAATACTATTTTATACTGACGTTCCTCATGTAATGATACAGTCTATCTGATTATATAAGTGATGACTACTCCACTTGCTGTACTGATTCCCCGTAATTTATCCATAAATACAAGAATAGAATGCGTGACCGAAAAACCATCCAATATAAGACAAGGTGGTACCAGAGTCAAGGAATGCCAGAAACATAATGATAGCAAACCACATCTGTCTCGCTGCTACCCTACCAGTCTATCTATATCTTGAGTTGGTATAAGTATGACATGAACTGAAAATTGAAAAGGATGGAAGAGATTCAAGAATCAAAGGAAGGACGATCAAGAAGGAATAGATAACTTTGTACTTGTAGTTGGATTGTATAACCATGACTCATGCATTCCAGTTGCAAATTTCTTTACCATTAATTTGTCGACTGGTTGTACCGAGGATGTGAGAGTCTAGGCTCTGATACCACCCTGTAACGCCCCGATCCCACGAGTACGAAGATGTTACTTCGACGTATATACGCAGGTCGAAAATACTCTCACGTATATACGCTAAGCATCAGTACAGGTAAGAATCAGAGTATGAAAGCACAGTGATAATATACAATCCAGTAATAATAACACAAGTACACAGTTATCATAGAGCATGATACAATATTTCAAGAATATAAGATCACTAAGAAACACAAAAGCAGGATGTACAATATGAAATACGGGAAAGTACTCACGAGCAGTAAGATGAGAATCTCGCGAGCCGATCAAGAAGAGGCTGGAAGGAGGGTCCGGATAGGCAACTACTAATCAACGCTTCTGCTGCGCCACTCTGATCAGCTACAGTAAAGCCACCATAGTCCAGGCTCTAAGATCTGGACATGAGAATTTAGGGTTGTCAGATGCAACCACGCGAGTACATATGATAAAGCTAGTTCACATGCTCAAGCAGTCACACGTGTACATGATCAAGTGAGGTGGCTCAGGCATACAGGTACAGGCAATGACAAGTAACATAAAGGAAATGACAGTAAATCTGAGATCAAGTAAATACATGTATATCAATAAATCTGAATCGGAAAGCATGCATGGAAAACGGTATAGATAACATAGGAACACATAAACATGCGATAAATATATTAAACATGTGATAAATACACTAAACATGTGATAAATATAAGTATTGACAAAACTAGTTGTATAAGCTCAGATTATGGATTCATGGGGTTGATACGTCGAGGGGATAATCCAAACAAGGAAACCCTCATCTATATACCACATATCCGATGTCACCATCATCTGAGTTCATACAACTTGAGTTACCCTCAGGGTAACAGAACTAGAGTGTGTCTATAGTAATCACAGAAATCATATGTCATAAAGCAGGGTATCAACTCAGGGCATAACACTATAACTGGATAATATAAAGGTGCCGCATTTTAAGTTATATAATAATAATAATCAGTATCGTTTGATATTTCAATCGCCTCCCTACCAGCGCCTCATATCACTAATAGTCCATACTAGAGCTCGCACTCTGTAGAATTTACTCGTGTCTGATATGTGAGTACCAGGATCCGAACAAATGAGAGACCAAATATGACACGTTCCTAATATTATTACTGTCTGATTGTTATGTTCTTATGTTATTCTTGTCTCTTTCCCATTGGCGTCCCACAACACCGAGAGTTCACGCTGGAGCCCGCACTTCCAGTAGAACTCATCCGAACTCCGATACGCGAGTGCTATTATTCGAATAGGGGAGAAACCAAATTACACATGCTCCAGGAGTTATCATTGTACAAGTATGTGTGAGTGTTAATATGCACTGAGAATTCTTATCACGCTAACACCAGGCGGTACAGGCAGGAGGGAGGAAGTAGCCTTACAGATTCAAGAGGTAGCCCCCACAGATTCAGGAGGTGGCCCCCACCACGTGTGTGGTGTGGCACTTTGCTCTGAGGGTTGATTCAGGAGGTAGCCCCACAGATTCAAGAGGTGGCCCCAACAGATTCAAGAGGTGGCCCCCACCACTTGTGTGGTGTGACACTTCGCTCTGTGTGGCACTTTGCTCTGTATGGGTAATGGATTCTAGAGGTGGCCCCCACGGATTCAAGAGGTGGCCCCCACCACGTGTGTGGTGTGGCACTTTGCTCCGTGTGGCACTTAGTTCCATTCAGATCCCGCCAGATGCTAGCACGATTGTGGGATACATCTTCGTCATCCCGATACCAGGCATCCTCTGTCAGACGCCGGTCTGACTATACTATTAACAAGAGTAATAGTGCAGGGGACATGAGTACAGGGGATACATGAGTTCAGGAGTACAAGAGTTCAGGAGTACCAGACGTCTGGTAATAATATAATAATCATGTCAAGTCCCAGTAAAAGTGATAATCATGAATATGCCATGTAATACAGGTGTCAGGTGTAATAGTATCTAGTCAAGTGTCACAATATCAGGTCTAGTATACGAGTACCAGGTGAAAGCATGTCAAGTGAGTGATAGCATGTCAATTATCAAGTATCATATACCACGTGTCAGATATCAGGTGTCAAGTGATAATATTCAAGTACCGGTGTCAGATATTAAGTGTCAAGTATAGCATAGAAAGTACCGGTGTCAGATATCAAGTGTCAAGTATAACATGACAAGTACCGGTGTCAGATATCAAGTGTCAAGTATAACATGACAAGTACCGATGTCAGATATCAAGTGTCAGGTGAACATGGCAAGTACCGGTGTCAGATATCAAGTGTCAAGTGTAACATGTCAGTGAGAGTCACAACATCATGTATGAGGCAATAATCCAGTCATATAACATGGTACGGGGAACAGTATAAATAAACATTTCAAACTCTTCACAACTATATTTATAACAATAATAATTTAATCTATTAATTAGCCATGTGAAGCTGAGCGAAGCTGGAGCAGATCTAGGTATATCCAGTATAATACCGGTTTAATGAGTCAAAATAACGGTTGACAGGCAACCATAAAACATGCTATTTTTAGAAATCCCTCGTATATCATATACCAACTCGCATAATGAGACATCATGTATTAAAAGCAAGATAATAATTATTAGACATGTAACGATGGTAATAAAGCATGAAACAACATAAGAAATGTACTCGCCTAAATCACGAAAAAATGACGTAAAATCCCGAAACACCATAAGCACGTGCGCACCACCGATCCATATATTAAAATATACATATATATATTATTTTTAGAGAGAGAAAGAGAAGAGGAGAGAGAGAAGAAAGAGAAAAGAATGAAAGAGAGAGAGATGTTGGAGAGAGAGGGAGACTTGTAGGAAAGAGAGAGAGTGTAGAAAAGAGGAGAGAGAGAGGTAGCTTTGCTGGAAAATGAATGAAAGATCACCTAGAGGGGGTGAATAGGTGATTATGCTAATCTAGTCAACTCAATGCGGAATTAAAAACTAATTTGCAATCTCAACCAGAGATGCACACAACCAAGCCAAGCATGTAAGTATGTATGAGCAATATGAATAGATGCAAGGCACAAAGTAAAGAGAGAGAGAGAGTAAGAGTCAATGAACAAGCGCAAACACCAAGATATGTTTTGAGGTTCGAGCACCCAACTCTACATCCCCGCCTTCACCCAGAAGGATTTTAAGTCCACTAGCTTGTCCACAAAGGACTCCCACAAAGGGAACCTCCACCGAGGATTTGGGGCAATCACAATACAAGGAGTACCTAACTCCTCTCCTTACAAACACAACCTCCTCCTTGAGACACAACTCCAAGCCTACAAACAATCACCTCACAACCCGAGGGATTAGCACAAAGCCAAGCAAGGATCACCTCACAACTTGAGGGATACAAACCACTTGCACAAACAACCTCCTCAACCCAAGAGGGAAAAGCACAAAGCAAAGTATAGAGGGTTTACAACTAGGTGGTTCAACAACAACCACAAACAATCTCTTTTCCCACACACAAAGATCCTATAGAAAAGATAGTAGATTTTTGCTCAAGTGTGGAGAAAACCAAGGGATTTGAAACCAGCAACTCAAAGAAAATCTTTGGGAAATAATAGAAAATGAGGATAGTGAAGTTCAAACAAAAGCTTTTCCCAAAATCCCTTTTCTTTGATTTTCAAACCCTAATAAAAACACCAAAAAGATTGTTCAATTTGAATCCAAAAACCTCTTTTAATAACTGTGAAAACACCAGAGAGTAAGGAAAAATTCGCACAAAAAATCTTAGAGAAAAACTCTTGCAAATGGGGTATTTATAGACAAATCTGAAAACTAGCCGTTGGCAGCAGATTTAGCCAAAATACCACTGCCGGTCGACCGGTCCGGTCGACCGTCCAACGGTCAATTTTTGCCCGTTGGCAGCTACCGGTCGACCGGCCCGGTCGACCGAAACAAACAGAGAGCTCTGCTCTCAGTCCGGTCGACCGTCCCGGTCGACCGTCCCAAAGCTGCCAAACGTGCACAGATTTGTGCACGTCGGTCGACCGTCCCGGTCGACCGACTTCATCCTAGTCGACTTGGTCAGTTGACTTAGTCGACTGGTGAAGCCCGGAACAGAAAACTAGGTTAGAAACATATTTAAAAATTCTTTTATCATTTCTAAAAATCACCAAAAATAGTTTTATCATTTTGAATTGATATATAAATATGTGGGAAAAAGTTTAGCTCAAATATCAATCAATATGAACTATTTTTGTGTCTAATCATTTTTACCAAAAATCAAAAACTGTATTTTCTAAAACTTGGATTTTGAATAGAAAATACGTTTTGTCCAAAACTCTTCCAAATACAAAAACATGATATTTAAACACACTTAAGCATGATGCATATGGATAGAAATCCAATATACATGAAACAAATATATATCATAGTTTTTGTCATTAATTCCAAAATATGTTTTGTCAAAAATACCAAAACATATAACACATGAATAAGGGAGTCAAAACTAAGTTTGTCTAGGAAATTAAAGCATGCATGTATATAGAACAAATCATATATACATTAAACCATGTAAACTTGTTTTGATCTATCTATTCATGAAAACCAAGATCGGTTAAACCTAAAACCGAAAAACCAAAAACCAATATTCAAAACATGAAACGTGTGTGCTGTGAACTTGAGCATTATCATACTATTCTAAACTTTACAATTTTGGATCTAAACACAAAACTAAACTATGGTACCGAAGTCTTCTTGTAGAGCGCAATCTCCAAGCCGACTCGATCCAAAACTCCTTGATCCATCGAGCAAGTGCTATATATGATCCTTGACGCTCAGGCTCTTGAATCAACATGTGAAAGATGTGTGGAAGCTTTCACCAACTAATAACTTGATTAATGATCTGAAACTAAAATCACAAGATTATTAGTACACATAACTACATTAGTTAATCATCATCAAAACTAGAGTGGAAGGCCTTTGGGCCAACAATCTCCCCCTTTTTGATGATGACAAAACTCATGGAGTTATATATGCATGGATTAAAGTTAAGCTTCAAAGAAGCTCCCCCTTAACTCATGCATAACCAAATAAACAATAAATAATATGCAATAAAGGCTCTTAAACATGAATGCATATAAATGCATAAGCAATAAAGGTTCTAAATACCAATGGAAATGTTCAAAAACAAAACATGCTCTAGATACCAATTCCAATGAAATGTTTAAAACAAAACAAGCTCTGGATACCAATTACAAACAAGCTCTGGATACCAATTATACTCTAGGTACCAATTACAAAACATCCAATTGCAAAACATTCTTTAGATACCAATTAAAATTTAAACTAAACTAAATTAAACTTAATATATGCAAAACAAAAACATGCATATATAAACCCAAATTCTTCTCCCCCTTTTTGTCAATCATCAACAAAGGGGTAAAAACCAAAACAAAACATAACAAAACAAAATAAATATTTCTCCCCCTTTTTGTTCGAAATAAAAGGTTGAAAATAATGAAAAACAATATTATCCCTCTTTTTGTCTAAAACAAAAACAAAGTCAATAAAGAAGTGACAATCAATTAAGGTACCAATTGAAAATATGTCTAAGAATAGCATCTTGATACCAATAGAAAGGAAACAAAAAAAATATTGATACCAATTTTTAAGCAAAAACATATGAAAATCTTGATACCAATTAGAACATAATGAATTTTGAATTGTCTAAACACAAATGTTTTGATACCAATTGTAAATCATTTTCATTTTAAACATATGATACCAATTTGAAAATTTCAATCATAAAGTAAGGGAGTGGGAATCAAATACCAATTGAAGAATTATCAATTGAAAGACAAAATCAAATTTCTCTCCCTTTATGAAATACCAACAAAAATAATGCTTAGGCTTGATACCAATTTAAAAGTAATCAATTGAAGCAAAATTGAAACTCAAGCACTAGCATAAACAAGATTTTGTGCTTAAAGATATAGGGATATAATAAGCACAAATAAAATATATATATGTATAAAAAATAGATACCAATAGAAATTGATATTCTTGGAATGAAGCATACATACATACAAACATATATGAGTATACAAGAAATGTCAAGATCGATACCAATTAAAAAAAATTCAATGATACCAATTAAAATAACAATAATATCAAATGTATATCTCATATAACTACCTCCCAATCATGGTTCAAGTTTTAAATGATTTTCATTATAAAGCATACATGAACATGATCTCCCATCCATCCTCCCATTGAAGGTAGTGGTTTTCAAATATAGATTTGAAAATGTAGTATATTTGAAAATCTCTACCATAGTGAAGAATACGAACTAGTTAAAGGAAAAGGCTTTTAAGACTAGTACGAAATCCTTCAAGCAAGGAATAAAACAAAATGTTTTTCATGAAACGCATGTAAATCACATGATCACTAAACACCCAAAGTCCATAAAGCTCATATCATAGTCTCATGAAAAACAAATCATGAGAAAACTAACAAGGTGAGTGAACAAGTGGTATGTGACACACATCAACATGAAAATGTTCAATTAAGCTCATATGAAATTCCTTGAAAACATGAAAACTTGAAAAGCTAGATTTTCATTGCCAATAGAGATTCATCTAAGATGTGAAATCACCAATTGAAATCATCTTAAAAACATGAAATTCATAATAAATGTGAAATCACTTGGCAAACATGAAATTCATCCAAACGATTTAAACTTCAAGGCATATGTATGTCATGTACAAACTAAAGTATACATACATATCCTAAACATAATGAGTCCACAAAAGTGTATGCATGAAGGCACGTGGCTCAAGAATGTACATGTATAATCAATAGTTTGGATAGGATAGACATATACATGAAGTTAAACAAATAACCCAAAATCAAGAAAAACTAAATTTTCACCAAAACTAATTTCATTTCAAGGTATATGTATGAATTGTCAACACAATAAGTATACATACATATCCTTAAATACAATTGAGTCCATATATATAGATTTGCATGAAAAGCAAATGACTCAAGGGGTATACATGTATATTTTAAGGTTTGGCAAAATAAACATATACATGAAATGAAAACTCATACACATAAAACAAATCCAAAAGTAGGAATACAAGTTTAAAATGCATGAATCATCAAAACTAAGTTATACTAACACATTTAATGGGTACAAATAAGCATCCAAGTACAAACATATATAAAGATTTATTTGTGTCACACTACATGTGCAAGTATAAATTCTAGTCTTAATGAAAACTAATATCTAAACAAGTAATCAATTCATTAAGCACAAAACGGGATATGAATCAACATGAAAGACATAAAAATGATCATGAAGAACATTCACATGCTATTAGAATCATGAAAACATAATAGTCTATAAACATCAAAACATGTGACAAAATTAGAAATCATACAACACAAGATATTTATCAAAACATGAATCATTAAAACAAAAAGTCATAGTCAACCATATGATTTAGCATGACAAAGACATGTGCATAAGTCTAATAAACATGACAAACATCATACTAATCATGAAACAATAAAACATGAATCATGAACATCCAAATGGTCATAATGCATATGCATGTGCATTAGATCTAGGGCATACATGTTAGTTTAAACAAGGTGAGAACACTAAATATAGATCCATATAAAACATGGGTGCTCAAGTAACTAAACATGTATAACACTATTCTAAAGAGCATGGCATAAGCATAATGAACAATAAACCATGGCATGCTATAAATAGATGAACATGAAAAGCATGCAAATAAAAATGGGAGTTAGAGAATGATACCAAAACCGATGAAGGTGCATCTCTAATTCTCCAAACCACGGTGGTCCTCCCACCAAATCTCCTTGAGAGTGAAGCATCCAAATGGTTCTCTTTAGGCACGGAACACATCCACTCCAAGGCACCAACACTCTGACGTTTTGCGAGAGCTCCCACCTACATCAAAAAGTATAGAGGTGGTCTTTGGTACCCATTTCTTTGTGGGTCCACGGGGGTTAGTATCCTTTCTAACCCAAACAAGATTAGTTGCTAAATTTTCATGATAGATACGATCATAACAAAATCTAGCAAGATGGCCTTTTCGGCCACAATGTGTACATGTGTACACATGAGCATACGTGCGATGGTGGTGACCGTGGAAAGCATGTGTATGCCGTGGAGGGTGAGCATGCAAAGATGGACCTTGTTTCTTGCGAACCAAGGTTTCCAAACGTGTATGATTCAATGTGCATTGGCTCAAAGTGGAGCCCAAACATTCAATACTCATCTTCAAAGCATTTATATCATTTTCAATGGTGGTTGATAAAGTGGAGCATGCAATAGGTGTGCAAGAAGAAGAAGAAGGTATACTAGCATGGCACACATGAATATCAATTTCATTTTGCAAAGATTCATTTTTCTTCAAAATCAAATCCAATTCTTTTGTAATTGAATCAATTTTATTTTTCAAGGAAAGGTTATCTTTAAAAGTAAAATCCAATTTGAAGATAAAATCTCATTGTGCTTCACAACATCATCACAATCATTTTTGTTTTTCAAAATCTCAATCTCATCAAGGGCAAGGTCTAGTTGAGATCTTAGTGAGTCACGTTCACTAGTGATCTCTTCTTTTTCTTGCAAAACCAATTCAAAATTAGAACATAAATCTTTTAATTCATTTTTCAAAACAAGGTTGTCCTCTTTCAAAAGATTGTGTTTTTCCAATAAATTCTCAAGCTTTTGAGCAAGTTCCAAATTTAAAGTTTGAACTTCAAAACAACCATGGCAATAGGAACTAGAGCTATCATCTAATTGAGTGTCCGATTGTACCTCAAGGGAGTTTTTCCCTTGGACCATGAAGCAATGCTCTTCGGACTTTTCTCTCTTAGATCTCCTCATCTTGTTGATAATCCTTGGAAGCTCGGGAGACGTCAATAAGCTCCAAACTGCAAAAGCCGAGTCATAATGATTAAACACGGGTAAAAGATGTTCACCTAGAGATGCTCTTAGTGTTCTAAGTGCTAATGCATTTGCCTTCTTATGCTTGCTACTATTGGGGAATGATTCCATAGTGGAGGCTTGATAAACTAGATGTCCTAGTCTTTTCAAATGGCTACTCATATTGGCCTTCCAAGCATCAAGTCTAATATGGTTAAACATAGGAGGGCTATCCATGAGAGAAAACTAAATGAGTGCAAATGAACAATGTAAATGAAGATTAGCAAACCAAGATCTCACTCCTAGGTGGTTAAACCTAAATATCAGGAGCGCTAGCTCTGATACCAATTGAAAGATCACCTAGAGGGGGGGATGAATAGGTGATTATGCTAATCTAGTCAACTCAATACGGAATTAAAAACTAATTTGCAATTTCAACAAGAGATGCACACAACCAAGCCAAGCATGTAAGTATGTATGAGCAATATGAATAGATGCAAGGCACAAAGTAAAGAGAGAGAGAGAGAGAGTAAGAGTCAATGAACAAGAGCAAACACCAAGATATGTTTCGAGGTTCGAGCACCCAGCTCTACATCCCCGCCTTCACCCAGAAGGATTTTAAGTCCACTAGCTTGTCCACAAAGGACTCCCACAAAGGGAACCTCCACTGAGGATTTGGGGCAATCACAATACAAGGAGTACCCAACTCCTCTCCTTACAAACACAACCTCCTCCTTGAGGCACAACTCCAAGCCTACAAACAATCACCTCACAACCCGAGGGATTAGCACAAAGCCAAGCAAGGATTACCTCACAACTTGAGGGATACAAACCACTTGCACAAACAACCTCCTCAACCCAAGAGGGAAAAGCACAAAGCAAAGTATAGAGGGTTACAACTAGGTGGTTCAACAACAACCACAAACAATCTCTTTTCCCACACACAAAGATCCTATAGAAAAGATAGTAGATTTTTGCTCAAGTGTGGAGAAAACCAAGGGATTTGAAACCAACAACTCAAAGAAAATCTTTGGGAAATAATAGAAAATGAGGATAGTGAAGTTCAAACAAAAGCTTTCCCAAAATCCCTTTTCTTTGATTTTTCAAACCCTAATAAAAACACCAAAAAGATTGTTCAATTTGAATCCAAAAACCTCTTTTAATAACTGTGAAAACACCAGAGAGTAAGGAAAAATTCGCACAAAAAATCTTAGAGAAAAACTCTTGCAAATGGGGTATTTATAGACAAATCTGGAAACTAGCCGTTGGCAGCAGATTTGGCCAAAATACCACTGCCGGTCGACCTGTCCGGTCGACCGTCCAACGGTCAATTTTTGCCCGTTGGCAGCTACCGGTCGACCGGCCCGGTCGACTGAAACAAACAGAGAGCTCTGCTCTCAGTCCGGTCGACCGTCCCGGTCGACCGTCCCAAAGCTGCCAAACGTGCACAGATTTGTGCACGTCGGTCGACCGTCCCAGTCGACCGACTTCATCCTAGTCGACTTGGTTAGTTGACTTAGTCGACTGGTGAAGCCCGGAACAGAAAACTAGGTTAGAAACATATTTAAAAATTCTTTTATCATTTCTAAAAATCACCAAAAATAGTTTTATCATTTTTCATTGACATATAAACATGTGGGAAAAAGTTTAGCTCAAATATCAATCAATATGAACTATTTTTGTGTCTAATCATTTTTACCAAAAATTAAAAACTGTATTTTCTAAAACTTGGATTTTGAATAGAAAATACGTTTTGTCCAAAACTCTTCCAAATACAAAAACATGATATTTAAACACACTTAAGCATGATGCATATGGATAGAAATCCAATATACATGAAACAAATATATATCATAGTTTTGTCATTAATTCCAAAATATGTTTTGTCAAAAATACCAAAACATATAACACATGAATAAGGGAGTCAAAACTAAGTTTGTCTGGGAAATTAAAGCATGTATGTATATAGAACAAATCATATATACATTAAACCATGTAAACTTATTTTGATCTATCTATTCATGAAAACCAAGATCGGTTAAACCTAAAACCTAAAATCGAAAAACCAAAAACCAATATTCAAAACATGAAACGTGTGTGCTGTGAACTTGAGCATTATCATACTATTCTAATCTTTACAATTTTGGATCTAAACACAAAACTAAACTATGGTACCGAAGTCTTCTTGTAGAGCGCAATCTCCAAGCCGACTCGATCCAAAACTCCTTGATCCATCGAGCAAGTGCTATATATGATCCTTGACGCTGGGGCTCTTGAATCAACATGTGAAAGATGTGTGGAAGCTTTCACCAACTAATAACTTGATTAATGATCTGAAACTAAAATCACAAGATTATTAGTACACATAACTACATTAGTTAATCATCATCAAAACTAGAGTACCTTTGGGCCAACAATGAAGAGGGGTAAGGAAGAGAATTTTGATGAAAAAGAAGGGGCAAAAAGGGAAAGTAGGAAAAGAAAGAAAGAAGAAAGAAATAAAAGGAGGAAGAAGAAAGAAAGAAGAAGATAGAATGGGGGTGTTGGGGCGGCCGGCGGCCAGGTTAGCCGACGACGATGGGGAGTGGAGATATTGGTTATGTTGTTATTGTTGTTGTTAGTTGTTGGTGGTGGTGGAGATATTGAAGGTGGAGTTGATGGAGGTGAGGAGGAGATGAAGGTGGTAAAGTGGAGGTGTTGGTGGTGGTGGTGATGGGGATGATGAAGTGGTGGTGGTGGTGATGTAAGTGGTGGTGAGTTTGTGGGTGGTGATGGTGGTGGAAATTAGTGATGGAGTGGATGTTGTTGGTGGAATGAAGTGGAGAAGGAGGCAGTGGTGTTGTAGTAGAGGAGGTGGTGGAGGGAAGGAAAGATGGTGGTGGAAGTGGTGGAGGAGGTGATGGGTTTGGAGGAAGAAGTTAGTGGTGGTAGGGATGCTAAAGATAAGAGAAGAAAGGAAATGAAAGGAAGAAAGGAAGAGAGATAGGGAAACTGGAGGAGGGGGAGTTTGGTCGGCCTGGGGCACACCGGCAGCAGCGGCGACGGCATGGGCGATGTTCTGGGATGCTGTCGGCCAAGGAGGAGGGAGAGGGAGGAGATGAGATTGTGTGTGAGAGAGTGAAGGTTAAAGATAGGGAGAGAGAAAGATTGATGGTTTGTTGAAAAGAAAAGGGGATATAATGATGGGATGGGCGATGGAATTGGCAGGTGATGGGATGGGGAGTGGGCTGGTCAGTGGGTTGACTTGTGGGAAGGGAAAGGAAAAAGAAATGAATAAAGAAAATGAAGAGAGAAGGAAAAAAATTAGTATTATTTAAATAGAGTAAAAATTGACTATTTCAGAATTGCTCTGAAAAATTTTTAAAATAGAAAATATAATTTTAAGATGCCCTGTGAAATCGGATTCGAGAAATTCAATCTGGTTTTTAAATTAAAAATCTTGGAATCTTCCAGCGTTACCGGTCGACATCAAAACCGGTGGATTTTCAATAAATTCTGAAAAAATTTTAAAAATGCATTTAGTTAGAAAATAAGATTTTAAGAAGTAATGTGAAATTTGTTTCTAAAAATTCAACTTCATTTGAAAACTTAAAATCTGAAAAACGGTCAGCGATGCCGGTTGACACCGGTTTTGAAACTTTTGCAAATAATTCTGAAAAATTTCAAAAAATTATGAAAAATCTAAAATATTGTAAAACAATGTTTGAAACTAAAATCGATCAAATCGGATTAGCAGAAAGGTTAAATCGAGCAATATACTAAGATCGGGTCCCTGATTCAGACTGGGGCTGACTCCGAGTCTACGAATCCAGATCCAATACAAAACAATCACACCAATAATCATAAAATAAAAGCAAATACAAAACTAAATCAAAGAAATATGATAGAAAATCAGAATACGTATCTAAGTACGTATTCCAGGAACGGGGTGTTACAGGTAGGAGAGAGGGGATGGCAGAAGGAGAGAGCCCAATCGTTATCCTGAATTTATGAACTAACTCATGCTTCTTTATCAGCTGCCATCTCAAAGAGACTCGGAATAGCAAAGGCTTGTGGTGCATCACCAATCTAACAGTCCTTCCAAAATTTTACTGAAGTTCTCTGCCCACAATTGAGTCAGAGACCATTTTTAAAGGCATTTGCTGCTTTAAGAACCCCTCGCCAGAAAGGGAACACTCTACCTGGAAGCTTATCCTGCATGTCCCACGGCCTGTGATGACAATAGTAGTTATAAATGATCACCGGCACCCAGAGGGATTGGTGATTAGTCAAAATTTTTCACCATTATTTGGACGAAAGGGAGATATTGAAATCTCTCAATCTACAAATGTCGAGCCCAACAATATCTCACGAGGAACGAAGAACCTCGCAATTGACCAAGTACTGTCCTCTAGTTACACTGCTATCACCTTTCCAAAAGAAAGAACGTCTCAAACAATCAATATGATCTATAACCCATTGAGGTAAAAAGTAGAAGGAAATGAGTAGAGCGGAAGCTGGTAAGAACTGAGTTAACAAGTAAGTCTTCCACCACGAGATAGGGAGTGCACTTTCAAGAATGCTAACCTCTTTTCAATTCTATCAAGTAGAGGCTGCCAATCTACTCTAGAGAGTGTGGTCAATTTTAGAGGAAGTCTGAGGTTTGTGAAGAAGAAACTTCCTATGTTGCAATGAATCAATGTCAAGATTAAAGGCAAATCTAGGCTTGGAGGACCAATGAGGTAGATTCAAGACTTATGAAAATTGATGGACAGCCCAGAGAGTAACTCAAATATATAAATCAATATCTTAACTCTCTTAATGGAGACAAAGTCAAGGGGCAAGAGCATGATAGTATCGTCGGCATATTGCAGGCACGAAATCCCCAGATTTCAAGGTCTGACTTTTTGAACAGAACCTCCCTCATACGCAAGTTTCATAATACATGAAAAACATCCACCCCTAAGATGAATAAATATGGAGAGAAGGGATATCACTGCCTTAGTCTTCTCTCATAATGAAAAGGAGATCCAGGCTGACCATTAATAAGGACAGAGGAGAAGCTAGAGCTAGGTATGAATTTAATCCAACTGCACCACCTATCACCAAATCTCTGAGCTTGAAGTACCTTGAGGATAAAAGACCAATCAATTGTATCAAAAGCTTTCTTGAAATCTAGTTGAGGAAGTAGGCTGACTAGTTATATTTAGAATGTGCTGAAATGATTTCCTGGGCAGAAGCCACACTATCCAGATTAATCAGCCCTGAATGAAAGCAGATTGGAAGGGGTCAACTTATTCTGGAATCTTTGTCTTGAGTTTGCTGGATAGGACCTTGAAAATGATTTTGAGCATGCTGTTAATCAGACTGATAAGCCTGAAACCTCCGGTACATCTGGCACCTTCTACCTTAGGCATTAGTGCAATATAAGCTCTGTTAAACCGAGCAAGGTCAAGACTACCAACGTAAAAAGCTTGGAAAATGTCTACAAGATCTTAACAAAGAATTAGCCAGAAATGCTGGTAAAATTTCATACAGAAACCACCAGGGCCTGGTGCTTTGTCAGCTCCCAATAAAAGCACAACTCTTTAAATCTCCTCTACAGTAAAAGGTTCTTCAAGAGAACTAAGAGGTACTTGAGTCTTTGCTGGGTAATATTGCTTCCAATTAAATCTTATATCGAGAGAAAGAGCCACCGTGCCCATTAACCTATGAAAGAAATTGGAGAAGGCACTGGCTATAGCTTGCTGAGTGGAAATATCTACCCCATCTAAGTCCAACACTGAGATTTGGTTCTTAATCCTTTGATTAGTTGTGTGATGAAAGAATTTCGTTCTGTTATCTCCTTCTTTTAGCCACTTAATCCTTGCTTCCTGTGCCCACATGGTTTCCTTGGATGTTTGGATTTGGTTTAATTTCATGGTTAGATGAGATAAGTGGTTTTTCTCCATCAAAGTAAGCAGTCGGAAGTCACTTATGGACTGAAAATTTTGAACTGCTAAGAGTAGTTGTCGTTTGCTAGAAATCACATGGGAGAAATTTTTCCTGCTTCAAGTTTTAAGGTATGTATGCAAAGCTTGGAACTTGAGGAAATGTCTGCCACCAGGATCACCATTTAGTGTATTGAGAGTGAACCAAAACTGCCGCACAGCAGTGTCAAAACGATCAGAAGGAACCCACATGTTTTCAAATTTGAAAAAGAAAGGTCTCACTATGGACTCTCCAGTGTTAAGTAGGATTGGGATATGGTCAGACAAATACAAGGTAGAGCTCTACCTGAAGGGCTCCTCCATTCCAGAGAAAAAAGAAATCTGTCTAATTCCACAGAGGTGGGTGGCTGTCAATCACTTGTCCAAATAAAGGAACGACCTACCAGAGGAGGTTCAATGAGACAGAGAGTGGCATTGAACCCCTAAATACCTGGAATATAAATTTTAGGACTCATCCTCTCTCCATAATATCTAATGACATTGAAATCTCCTCCAATTAGCCAAGACCCTGCCGCCCAACCTCTAGTACTCTGAAGTTCTTGCCAACAATCAACTCTATGTCCCTCTGAACATGGCCTATAAATAGATGTGATGAGAAAGACCTATCCAGTCCTACGATGAGGTAATCTAACTGAAAGCAAAACTCTCCTACTAGCTCACTAGTGCACTCAAAAATATTATCCCTCCATCTAATGAACTGTCTGCCTGATGCCCCAATAGAGTTCAAATGACTCAAACCTTTAATAAATGAGCCTCCAATAGGACGAAAGAAAGAGTCTGAAGGAAAAGCAATTTTTGTTCTTGGATAAGAATAATGTCAACACAGTACATTTTATGGAAGTCCTAAATATGGCTTCTTTTGTGAGGACATCGCAGTCCTTTTACATTCCACGAGACTACTAACATAAGCAACAAAATGTAACCCAAATATACAACTCAATACAAACAACAATCAGCTTGCCTCAGCGGCACTACTCAAGGCTGCCCGATCATGGTACATCTCCCTAAGGCTAGCAGCAACTCCAGCTCCCGAGCTGCCTAATGAGATGCCACACAGTATGATAATCTCCATAATCTGCTTATAAGTGATACCCTCAAAAGGATCAACAACCGGAATGTGCATAAACCCCAATGGACTAATCATGAGTGTCGGCCGCGTAGTAGCATAAGTGGGAATATCATCTAGAGCTCTCAGTCTCTTAGAAAACATATTGCGCATGCTCCTACAAACCTTCTGCGGAATCAAATTTGTGCCAGAATAAAGTGTTCTATTGGGGGAGATGGCCTGGAGGGGTTAAGCAGTGATTGCAGTGGAAGCGCCATTGGAGGTTGTGACACCCTGCCTCGAAATACGTACCTAGATACATGTTTTGATTGTTCGATTGTATTTTTGATTTTCTCTCCATAGTTTTTTGTGATTATTTATATTATCGTTTAGTATTGGATCCGGGTTTCTGGACTCAAAATTAGCTTGAGTCTGAACTAGAGACCCGATCTTAGTGTACAACTTGATTTGGTCTTTCAATTGTCAGATTTGACCAATTTCAGTTTCAAACATTATTTTCTAATATTTTATATTTTTCATGATTTTTTGAAATTTTTCTGAATTATTTCGCAAGATCTTCAAAGTCGATATTGCCAATCGATTATCGAATTTTAATTTACAAATAGAGTTGAATTTCTAAAAACTGCTTTCACATTATTCCTCTATCTTAACGCATTTTGGAGATTTCTCTGAATTTATCAAAAGTCGACCGGATTTGGTGTCAACCAGTTTCACTGGTTGATTCTAAAATTTATTTGAAAATAGGATTGAATTTCTGAAAACTGATTTCATTTTATTCCTCAGGAGGATGTTTTCTACCTCTAAAAATTTTTGAAGATTTTTCTAAATTTCTTGAATTTTATCATATTATAATAATATATTTATATTAGTATTTTCTTCCTCTTCATTCTTTCCTTTCTCCTCTTTCTTTCTTTTCATTCCCTGGGCCCCCATGTGGGCCGGCTACCCATCACCTCCATCACATCCCCATCACTTCCCATCTTACACCTTTCTCCCTCTCTCTTTTACTCTCGCTCTCACTCTCTCACTTTTCTTCTTCTTCATCCTCCTCTTCAACCTCTCTCCCTCTCTCTCCCTTACTGCTTCACCGGCAACATCTCGCAGACCTGACATCGGCGAAATCTCTGGCCGGCAGCGGCCAACTCCATCCATCTCCCCTCCTCTCTCCTCAATCTCTCTCCATCTCTTTAACCTCTCTCTTCTTCTCTCTTATTCTTCCTCCATCACCTCTCTGCTTCTCTCCTTGGACCAGTGGCCTCCTCCACCACAGGCGACCACCTAGGCCGGCCAACCCTCGCCGGTGATCCACCTAAGCGGTGACAGCGGCCCCCACTCCTCCGGCCAACTCCCCTCTTCCCTATTTCCTCCTCCATCATCTCCATCTTATTTCTCCTCCACCAAACCACCATCCTCTACAAATCTCCCCATCATCTCCTTCCTCCTCTCAAAACCACCCACAACCATCATTCATCTCTCCACCACCAAGATCTCCTCCATCTCCACACCCAAAACTACCCACAACCACCACATCACCACCACTTAACATCTTCTTCTTCAAATCCTACCACCAAATCTTCAGATTTCACCACCCTCTCCCCCATCACCTCTTCCCCATCATCATCATCATCTCCATCTCCATCTTTATCACAACCTCCACCACCCAAATTACCATTACCATCATCAAAATTGTAACCCTCAATTCTCAATGTACGTGTGTCAAAACGGTATCCGATACCCGATTTTACCATCCTGATTAGCTGGATTGAAGCCGTTTTAACTTAAGATATTATTCCCAATATTTTAAATTTTTTAGATTTTCTAAATGTTTTTGAGAATTATTGGAGATAAGTCTCAATTCGGGATCGAACGGTGTCACAGACTGACTCTGAGATTTTTGATTAACAATCAGGGATGGTTTTGGGGATCCTACTTCACAACAAGGTTCAAGATAACATCTTCTATTTTTAAGAATTTTTGAGGATTTTTCTGAATTAATAGGAATTTAATCAAATAACTAATAATTAAATACTGATTTATATAAAAAAATGTACTTAAAATAAAAATAAAAAATAAAGAAGAGAACCCCTTTAATTTACAATTTCGAGCCCGTGACCCTTATCCCTAAATCAACAGCCCATACCGCTTTGCCACATTGGCGTGTGGTTAGGAAACCCAACACATTATTTAACACCTCTAACTTCCCCATCATCTTCCCCATTTTCTCCCACGTTCTCCACCTCTTCCCCATATTTCACCACGTCTCCACCTGCGTCCTCCCTTTCTCTCATGTTCTCCATCTCTCCTCTATCTCTTTCACATACGTGCACTCTCTCTCTCTCTCTCTCTTAAATCCTTCTCCATTTATATCTCTCCTCCTCTTTTCCCAACCCGAGCACACCTAAGCCTTACACCATGCAACGCATGGCAGTTCACAAACCAACCTCCAAGCCGCACTCCATGCCTTCTTGCGTGCCTCCTTAGCCGAGCTCGCTATGGCTCTCTGATCAGTCACATATTTTGCATATACATTGTCACTTTACCATACTTTTTAGCTAATAAATCCTATCAATAAGTCTTCTTTTCCTTTGTTAAATGTAGGCCCAATTGCTAAAAGAAAGGAAGGAGAAACAAGCCCAAAAGCCCATCTAATTCTGATTTAATTTAGAATAAATTCGAAATTAAGGAATCAGGGCAAATCTTGGCATATCAGAGAGGTTGAAAACCGGTTGAAAAGAATCTTCCCTGAATCAAGCGGTTTAAGCCAACAATCAAAGGCTGTTTCATCAAATCCTGAAACTGAAATGAGAAAACTAGCAGAAGATATGGGCAAATCATCAAACCAGAGAGCTCCACCAATTGGGTGTGGCCACATGGCCACACCAGGGCCACGGAAACGCGGCCCTAGCCGCGTTTCCGCAGCTTTTTGAAGTATGTTGGGGAGCGTTTGCTCCCCCAATCTTCCCGGGATCTCCCCCCTCTGGTTTTTCCCTATAAATACCAGTTTCAACATAGCAAAAAAGAGCGAAGACTAGGATTAGAATTTTGTTTATACTTTAAGGTTTAGGTTCTTTGTTAGATAGCACAAAAGTTGTATCATTTTGCAATTTGTAGTTCAGTACAAATACTTGTGAGAGAGAGGAATTGAGTGCTTGTACTTGAAGATTGAAGTGACATCAATACAAGAATCGAGCCACATTTTCTTCCATCATATTATGGTATGTCTTGCGTTATTTACTTGAATTTTTCTTTAACTTCCATGAGTAGCTAAATCGGTTTTCTGGGCTCACTATTGTACCTTTCTCCAATCCTTCTTCTTTTCTGATTTTAATGAAAAAGACCCAATGAATCATTTGCAAGCCTAACTTAAAGCCTTTCTTCTTGAAAGTGTTCTTGAAGGCACATGAGGATGGGTTTGAATTTTTAATTTCATACTTCTTTTAAGAACGTCTCTTGAACTTGTTTTTATCTCATACTTACTTCTTCGCACTTGATGATTTAACATTCGATTCAAAATGATTTCTTAAAGAAAAGAGTTAACTTTTCCAACCATCTTATATGCTTTACTTCAAACTTTCTAAAGTCAACCTTAAGTTTTGTCTATGATCAAGTTGAGGCACTAAGGATTTCAATAGAAGAATAAACGGTTGAGTAGTGAGATAGTGAGCTCAGAATTTCTCCTTCTTATATTAAAGCAAACAAACAATTTTCAAAGTTTTTTGAATCACCTTATCCAAAGTCTTCTCCAAAGTTGCAATTTCTCTTTTAATCATCTCCTTCTTTCCATTCTCTTTTCAATTAAAAAACGAGCATAATTCTTTGTTATTAAACGAAACACAGAAAAGCTTTCATCACATTCCTCCTCGTGGACACAACCCGTTAGCCACAAGCTACATGGTAATTTCTTAACTCTTTGATTGTTCTTTCATTTTAGCAATCAAATTTTTGGCGCCGTTGCCAGGGAGGGAACAGTGTATTTGTTTTTTTAACAAGTTTGGTGTGTTATTTCAGAGACTTGAAGATTCAGATCCAGCATTCAACCTTTGTAAGAGAAGACTTGCAAATTCTGTGCCCTACTCTCGAAAGTAGGAAATAGAATTTCAAGAAATTGCATTGCAAAAGTTAAAAATTTCATTGGACTACTAAAACTCTTTTTTGTAGGACATATTGCTCGCAAAAAATTAAGTTTTTTATGTTAAATTCTTGCTATTTCTGCTATCCACCATCCCTGTTTTAATCCAATAGTAATTTAAGTGATTGTTAATTGCTTAAAAAACGTTTAGACTTGCATTCTAGGCATTTGTCTAATTACGTTCATTTTACAATTACTATTGAAGAGAGCTGGAGACAAGGTACGTATGCATAGCATATAGTTTAGGAAACATTCTTGGGTGATATTTGCTTTTGAATGCTACTTTTCTATATCTTGCACACTTTGCACAATTAACTCTAAGGGCAAAACTCAATTCAAGATAAGGTAGGGAAGTCATTACCCTTCCTTAGCCCACAAACCATCTCCAAGTACGCACAACCTAAGCCTAAGTAAAATCTAATAGACGTTGGCCTTAGGGACATCTCGAACTCACTAGGAGATTATCCTAAGGGGGAAGGTGTTGGAATTTGACTCCTGCCAAATCAGTGTCTAGGAAGGTGATTGAAGGCCGAAAGCCCGAAGGTTGGTGGTTACTTAATTAAGGAACGTCTTTGACGGATAACCTCCCACCAATCTTGCCCTGACCTGGCTGATTAGCTTGTGGTCAAAGTCTACATTATATCTCCTGTGGACAATCAACCAGTTAGGAGTTGTCTAGATCAAGGCTACCTTAGACTAGGCTTGGTTGATTACTATTGTTGACTGTTGGTAAACTTGTTTGTGATTGTGATTGTGTTTATGTATGCAAGCGAGGTCAAGAGACCCTAATTCATCTAGGTTGACTAGAAACACATCACCACCCAAGTTTGAACCAAGACCAGATCCGGTAATGGCTCAATCAACATCATTGCAGGATAGGTTCTATCCCATTAGAACCTCACTTCCATCTTGCATTCTACTTCCATCGGTTGGTGAATACAATTTTGAGCTCAAGCCTCAATTCATCAACACACTCCCCAAGTTTCATGGCTTAGAGTCCGAAGATGCTTACTTCTTCATAAGAGAATTTGAGGAAGTATGTCTTATGATGAAAATCCCACACCTTGTAGACGATGCTATTAGGTTGAGATTTGTCCCTTTCGCTCTTAAGGACTCAGCAAAGAAATGGCTTTATAGCTTAGCGGCCGGTTCGATCACATCTTGGGATGGTTTCATCAAGGTCTTCTTGAAGAAATTCTATCTAATTCATAAGACCGCTCTCATTAGGAAGACCATCATGCAATTCAAGCAAGAACCGAGTGAATCGTTCTGGAGGTACTTTGAACGCTTTAAGGATCTCCTTATCCAATGTCCGCATCATGGAATAGAGAAATGACGACAATGCCAAATTCTTTATGACAGTTTAGACTATTCCACCAAAACCCTCTTAGAAAGCATGTGCCAAGGGGGGTTCTTGCAGAAGGATAAAAATGAAGGATGAAATTTGTATGAAAACCTAGCTGAAAAGACCATCCAATGGGAACCTGCTAGTGAAACATCTAGGAATCCTAACTCCATCTCTTCAAAAGGAGGTCTCCATCCTATCGAATCATCCATCGCTAACGAGGCTAAGTTAGCTAACCTAGCAAGAAGACTGGAAGCTCTAGAAACAAAAGAGCCAAGTCCAGTCAATCAAGTCAGCCCAAACTAGTTTCCAACTCCGGATGCACTTACTGTCAAGCCATGAATCATGTGTTCGAGGAGTGTCCTGTGTTTCAGGCTCAGCAACAATACCATGAACCGATGAATGCGACTTTTTCAAGGCCGAACAATAATCCTTACGCACCAACGTACAATCCTGGCTGGAGAAATCACCCTAATTTCTCATGGAGTGAAAATAACAATGACCATTCACGGTCAAATCATTCAAGCCACTTCCATCATGCTAATAATTCTTTCAATCATCAACCCAACTTTTTCAATTTTCATAATAATTCTCCCAACCATACACCTAACTTTTCAGACTATCAACAAAACTTTCCCAATCAAGCTCCACAATCCTCCTTCCAGAATCCCAACTAGAAAGGAGAATGACTGACTTTGAGAGAAACATGGAAAGATACATGAAAAACCAAGATTCTCTCATACAAACTATACAGAGGTTAGAGGTTCAAATGAGCCAACTAGCCACTCCACAGAATGAGAGACAGAAGGGTACCCTGCCTAGTCAGCCAATAACCAATCCTAGGAATTCTTAACAAGCTCATTTGGTTGAGGATCAATCATTAAATCAATGTAATGTTGTTCATACATTGAGGTCAGGAAAGAGAGTTAATAATCAAGTGTCAACGCCAACCAATCCCATTCAGCACAACCACAATCAAGCATCCACCTCATCTAATCCAAGTCCTTCCAAATCTGATGAATCTGAAAAAGATAAGTCAACCAGTCAGGTGCACCAGCCTATAGCACCATTTCCTAATAGGCTGAAAAACAACAAGCAAAATCCACACATGGACAAGATAATTGAGATATTTAATCAAGTGAAGATAAATGTGCCACTTCTTGATGCCATCCAACAAGTCTCTTCCTATGCTAAGTTTCTTAAGGACATGTGCACCAAGAAGAGAAAGACTAATGTACCAAAGAAGGTCTTCTTAGCCACTAACATTAGTGAGCTATTATCGGGTCCGATTCCTGTCAAGTATAAGGATCCAGGTAGTCCCACCATTGCCTGCACAATAGGACAAGCCGAGATTAGTCGTGCACTTCTTGACTTAGGAGCAAGTATCAACTTGTTTCCATTCTCAGTTTATCAACAACTCGGGTTGGGCGATCTTAGTCCAACTCGAGTCACTATCCAACTGGCTGACCGTTCAGTAAAAGTTCCAAAAGGAGAGATTAATGATGTCCTGATCCGGGTAGGGGAGTTTATTTACCCTGTCGATTTCATAGTTCTGGAGACACAACCTGTATCCAACTCCAATCATAGGGCTCAAACTCCTGTTATCCTAGGGCGACCATTCCTTGCGACTGCCAATGCCATCATCAATTGTAGGAATGAGTCTATTAGGTTAACCTTTGGGGACATACTAGAGAAGTCAATGTCGTTAATTTAGGAAAACAACCCCGCGATCTTGAGGACCAAACATTTAAAGTCAACCTAATTGAGAACTTAACAAGTGAACATAGGGAAGAATTGGAACTAGAAACTGAGTGTGACTTCGGGTTAGAGTCTGATGACTTTAATCTTGATCAGGTTGTGATTCTGATGTGAATTGGGCCTCGAACCCTATTTCACCAATAATGAAGCCAACAAATTTGACTAGTCCTTCCAACCAGCCATCCTCTTCCTTAGAATTGAAAGCCTTACCTGCGCATCTCAAGTACGTCTAACTAGGCGAACAAGAGACCTTTCCTGTCATCATTGCCTCCCATTTAAATGACGGGAAAGAAGAAGATCTTAAAGGAATTCTAAGAAAACATAGGGAAGCCATTAGTTGGACTATGACTGATATAAAGGGATTAAGTCCAACCATCATTCAACACCGCATTCATCTCAATGAAGATGCCACACCTAAAAGAGACCCGCAGCGTAGGTTAAACCCTATAATGCAAGAGGCTGTTCATGCTGAAATTGTAAAACTCTTAGACAATGGGATAATTTATCCCATTTCGGATAGCCAATGGGTCAGTCCTGTCCACGCGGTTCCAAAGAAATCCTGTTTCACCGTAGTGGAAAATGAGAATAAAGAGTTGGTCCAAACTCGACTTCCCACGAAGATCCAAGTTTGCATTGACTATAGGAAGCTTAATGCTGCAACTCGTAAGGACCATTTTTCACTTCCCTTCATTGATCAAATGCTTGAACGTTTGGCGGGTCACGAATATTACTGTTTCTTGGACGGTTACTTGGGTTATAATCAGATCCCTATTGCTCCTGAGGACCAAGAAAAGACTATATTCACACGTCTATTTGGGACATTTGCTTATCGTCGAATGCCTTTCGGCTTATGCAATGCCCCAACAACGTTTCAACGTTGCATGTTGAGCCTTTTCTCTGATATGGTAAAACGTTTCTTAGAGATCTTTATGGATGATTTCTCCATCTATAGAGATTCATTCACTCAATGTCTCCACCATTTAGAACTTGTCCTCCAACGTTGTGCTGAGAAAACTGGGAGAAATGCCACTTCATGGTAAAACATGGAATTGTCTTGGGTCATGAAATTTCTAAGAAAGGAATTGAAGTGGACAGAGCTAAAATTGAGGTTATTTCTAAGCTTCCCATGCCTAAATGTGATAAGGACATTAGATCCTTCTTAGGACACGCTGGTTTCTACCGAAGATTTATCAAAGATTTTAGCAAAATTTCTAGGCCCTTGACTAATCTGTTAGCTAAGGATGTGTCCTTCACTTTCGATACTGAATGCATGAATTCTTGGGAGAAGCTTAAGAGAGCTTATTTCTGCACCAATCATATCTGCTCTGGATTGGTCTAAGCTGTTCTAAATCATGTGCGATGCTTCCGATTTTGCCATAGGCGCTGTCCTAGGACAACGCATTGATAACAAGCAGCATATGATTTACTACTCTAGTAGGACTCTCAACGATGCTCAATTGAACTACACTACGAATGAGAAGAAATTCTTGGCAGTAGTGTTTGCCTTAGAGAAATTTCATCCCTACCTACTAGGGTCCAAAACCATCATTTTCACCGATCATTCTGCGCTTAGGTACCTCATGATGAAGAAGGATGCCAAGGCCCGACTTATTCTTGGATCCTCCTTCTTCAAGAATTCGATCTTGAGATTCGAGATAAAAAAGGCGTAGAAAATGTCATTGCTAACCATCTCTCACGGATCCCTAATTCTCCATGCAACGAATTACCCATAACTGATGATATTCCTGATGAAAATCTCTTAGCTATCTCTAGGGAACCTTGGTTTGCTTATATAGTGAATTACTTAGTCACAAACCAAACTCCATATCATTGGTCCAAAAACGATATATACCGGTTCTTATCCCAAGTCCGGTATTTCTTTTGGGAGGAACCGTATCTTTTTAAGTACTGTTCTGACCAAGTTATTTGGAGATGCATTCTCGATGAGGAGGTTAAAAGTGTTCTATCCTTTTGTCACGAACTTGCATGCGGTGGACACTTTGGTCCCTGCAAGACTGCTGAAAAAGTTCTACAAAGCGGGTTCTATTGGCCCGCTTTGTTCAAGGATGCTTATGAATTTTGCAAGACGTGCCATAGATGCCAAATGGTAGGAAGAATCTCAAAACGAAATATCATGCCCCTCAACCCAATTCTAAAAATAGAACTTTTTGATGTTTGGGGCTTCGACTTTATGGGTCCATTTCCTAATTCATTTGGAAACCAATACATATTGGTTGCTGTGGATTATGTATCCAAGTGGGTAGAAGCCATTCCTTATAAAACTAATGATAACAAAGTTGTCATAAAGTTTTTGAAAGAGAACATTTTTTCACGCTTCGGAACCCCTCGTGCTATCATCAGTGATAATGGCACTCACTTTTGCAATAGATCCTTTGAAGTTCTTATGCGAAAGTATGCCATAACTCACAAGTTGTCCACACCTTATCATTCTCAAACCAATGGGCAGGTTGAGGTTTCCAATAGACAAGTCAAGCTTATCTTGAAGAAAACTGTGAACCAAAACCAGAAAGATTGGTCCATCAAACTTATAGATGCCCTATGGGCCTACAGAACCGCTTTCAAGACGATTCTAGGAATGTCTCCTTATAGGTTAGTCGATGGCAAAGCTTGTCACCTGCCCGTTGAGTTAGAGCACCGGGCCTTATGGGCAATCAAGCAGTTGAATTTCGACTTGACTAAGGCCGGTGATCTTCGAAAGTTACAAATTTCCGAATTAGAAGAGTTAAGAAATGAGGCCTATGAAAATGCTAGGATCACTAAAGATAGAGTTAAGATTTTTCATGATAAACACATCATAAGAAAAACCTTTGTCCCTGGATAAAAGTCTTACTCTATAATTCTAGGTTTCATCTTTTTCAGGAAAATTAAAATCAAGATGGACTGGGTCATTCGTTGTAAAAACCGTGTTTCCACACGGTGCAGTTGAGATTAGTGACACCAAGAATGGAAATGACTTTAAGGTAAATGGTCAACACCTTAAACCTTTCTTGAAATCGGTGCCGGTAAATGAAACGGCTATGGGTCTTTTTGACCCAGTATATCGGTAACTTTCCTTTTTTCCATTTTATTTCATGCATCTATACATTTCTTTCATACATTGGGGACAATGCATGAGATAAGTGTGGGGGAGGGTTCTAACATGACTGATATAAAAAGAAAAAAAAGATATATATAAAAAAAAACTTTTTGAAAGGTTGGAATAATATTTTGATATATTTTTTGTAAGAAATTAAGTCAATTTTAAGGAATAGGAAAATCATAATTAGGATTTTTTATACTTGGTCAAAGTCAGATGACTTGTTTGATTTTAGGGTTAGGAAGAAAATTTGTGAAAGTAATTTAGTCTTGATATTTACCTTGATGAAATATGCACACTAAATACACTTACACACTTAGGGTTTAAAAACAAAGACTCTTATGCCTTATAAAAAATATATGTATAAAAAAATAAATAAATAAACAAATCTAATTATTGATTAGCTAGGTGCTTTGACCTAAGCAAGCCTTGGTATTTATGCAAAAGATAATTAGATAAGTTTGAAAAATATATATATATATAAATCCTCTGATTAAGCTGGGTATTTATGCCTCATGAAGCATAAGTATTCACGCCTAAAAGGGGTACATTTTAAATAAAAACCTTGGTTTCGTGGCCTTGTCTGCTCGAGTGTTTAAATCCTTAGGGGTGTCTTCTCACATGGTGCCCTAAAACTGTCCGGTTTGGGTGTCTCCGACTAAAGGCTCGTTACATGGGCATATTAGAAAGCCTAATAAAATTAAGGAATAAATTCCACCAAAAATAAATATAAATAAGGCATAGGAGTTAATGTAAAGAACCCTTAGTCAACTTCACAGTCACGATGGTGCATACGACTCCGGCTAAATTAATAGACTAGATGAGAAGTACAATTTGACTCCTCACTTTGATTGATGACATGTTTTTGAATAGAGACTGAGTTTCGGAATGAAAAATTTGATAATCCTATAACTTATAGATTACTTAAAGCCTTACAAATATACTTCAAATATTTTCTCCTTTAAAAATGCTTTTCGAAAATACTAACATTTTTTATGGATTTTGTGGGTACAATCCACTGAAAACCCTCACGAGACAAAACTCGTCCTCTAGGGGTAACCTAGAGATTTAACGGCTTGTTGTACATGCTCAGTGCAATCGAGTGACCTGCGAAAGTGGTCTAATAATTGATTAGAATTAGTCTGATGTTTTGCTCGAGGGCAAGCAGAAGATAAGTGTGAGGGTGTGATCAATCACATATTTTGCATATACATTATCACCTTACCATACTTTTTAGCTAATAAATCCTATTAATAAGTCTTCTTTTTCTTTATTAAATGTAGGCCCAATTTCTAGAAGAAAGGAAGGAGAAACAAGCCCAAAAGCCCATCTAATTCTGATTTAATTCAGAATAAATTCGAAATCAAGGAATCAGGGCAAATCTTGGCATATCAGAGAGGTTGAAAACCGGTTGAAAAGAATCCTCCTTGAATCAAGCGGTTGAAGCCAACAATCAAAGGCTGTTTCGTCAAATCCTGAAGTTGAAATGAGAAAACCAGCAGAAGATATGGGCAAATCATCAAACCAGAGAGCTCCACCAATTGGGTATGGACACATGGCCACTCCAGGGCCGCGAAAACGCGGCCCTAGCCGCGTTTCCGCGGCTTGTTGAAGTTTGTTGGGGGAGCGTTTGCTCCCCCAATCTTCCTGGGATCTCCCCCCTCTGGTTTTTTTCCTATAAATACCAGTTTCAACAGAGCAAAAAGGAGCGAAGACTAGGATTAGAATTTTGTTTATACTTTAAGGTTTAGCTTCTTTGTTAGATAGCACAAAAGTTGTATTTTCATTTTGCAATTTGTAGTTCAGTACAAATACTTGTGAGAGAGAGGAATTGAGTGCTTGTACTTGAAGATTGAAGTGACATCAATACAAGAATCGAGCCACATTTTCTTCCACTCATATTACGGTATGTCTTGCGCTATTTACTTACATTTTTCTTTAACTTCCATGAGTAGCTAAATCGGTTTTCTGGGCTCACTATTGTACCTCTCTCCAATCCTTCTTCTTTTCTGATTTTAATGAAAAAGACCCAATGAATCATTTGCATGCCTAACTTAAAGCCTTTCTTCTTGAAAGTGTTCTTGAAGGAACATGAGGATGGGTTTGGATTTTTAACTTCATACTTCTTTTAAGAACGTCTCTTGAACTTGTTTTTATCTCATACTTGCTTCTTCGCGCTTGATGATTTAACATTTGATTCAAAACAATTTCTTAAAGAAAAGAGTTAACTTTTCCAACCATCTTATATGCTTTACTTCAAACTTTCTAAAGTCAACCTTAAGTTTTTTCTATGATCAAGTTGAGGCACTAAGGATTTTAATAGAAGAATAAACGGTTGAGTAGTGAGATAGTGAGCCCAGAATTTCTCCTTCTTATATTTAAAACAAACAAACGATTTTCAAAGTTTTTTGAATCACCTTCTCCAAAGTCTTCTCTAAAGTTGTAATTTCTCTTTTAATCATCTCCTTCTTTCCATTCTCTTTTCAATTAAAAAACGAGCACAATTCTTTGTTATTAAACGAAACACCGAAAAGCTTTCATCGCATTCCTCCTCGTGGACACGACCCGTTAGCCACAAGCTACACGGTAATTTCTTAACTCTTTGATTGTTCTTTCATTTTAGCAATTACTCTCTTCTCCATCCTCCAAGCCAAGTGCATCTCCTCTCCACTCTTCTCCATTCACGCAATCGGGCCTTCTCCTCCCATGGTCGTGAGCACAGCCATCCTCTTCTATCTCTGAACAACATCACCTCCCACCAGCAGCGTGAGCTTCCCACGGTAACCTACCATCATCCCATGGTCGTGCTATCCTCCGCCGGCACGCCGAAACCTGACGACTCAACCATGGTGACGCCGGTAATCCCTTGGAGTCACCGACACCCTCCGCGGCCTCTGCCATCCTCCGGCGAATACACCGGAGCACGCACACCCCTTGCGTGAGCTCTTCCATGGGTATATCCTTCTCTCTCAGGCATTTCTCTTCCTCTTTCCTTCTTGGTTTAATGTATGTGTTAATTTGAGTGATGTGTGCTTATAATGTGTTGTGTGTGTGTGTGCGCGCGCGTGTGTGTATGTGTGTGTGTGTATATATGCATGTGTGTTATAATTGGGTGTATTCATCTGTGTGCTGGGTGTGAGTGCTTGGGTAAGCGCATGCATATGTGGGGATGTATATATAAAGTGTATGCATGGTGGGTATGTATATATAATATGTATGTTTGCATATGTGTGTGTGTATGTGTATGTATGTGTGTGTGTATATGTATATATATATGTATGTATGTATGTATGGGGTATATACCCGTATATTTATGTGCATATGTGGTGTATGCACGTGTGGCGTACATGTGTGAGTGTGTAATGTGTGTGTGTTAATTCTCCTCCCTCTCTGTGTATGTTGCGTGTTACAGTGATTCGGACTTGTTCGTGTCATCCAAACTCGATAACGAGAGATTCAGATTATACTCATTGTGAACCCGATACACAGGCGATTCGAAAACCGACCTATGAGATAATCCAGAGAATCATACTTGTTTATGCAGTGCACAACCGACGACGATTCGGATCTGAAACCGCGTCATTTCATGGAAGTGTACGCGATTTCTCTCCTCAATTTTTCTGTTGAATTTAATATTGTTTTTTAACTATTAATTTCTTGATATTATCGTGTTCCTAATTATCGTTAATGTCCTGTGATCGCGATTACTAGTGCGTACGCACTGCACTGTTCCGATTGTACTGTTGATCATGGTATTATTCATTTTACCATTAATTCTCTATATCATCATCGTTTTCATCACATGATCACAATATATTATTTCACATATTGTTTTGACATCTCATCACTATGCATGCATACATCTAACTAAAATTGATATGATTTTGCTTGTATGTGATAGATTCGAACAAGAAAATCTATATTGATTGATGGGTGAAGACTATATATCGAATGATATTGTGATCTTGATATTACATGAAATTAATCAGGAAATCAACCATTATATTTTGAGGAATTATCCAAAAATATTTTATTGGATTATATTACATACGAACATTATCGATTTACTATAACCATTGTAATACATTTGGATGTCACTGACACTCTTGCACAACTCTGCATTCAACTTTTGATATTGTCACTGGTAATAATGTCTCGTGGCCATGATATATATTGTATTCACTATTTGGTATTGACATTCTTGATATCGATTTGTGATCATATCTCATCATGTAACCCATTGTCTTGCACTTGTATTGATTAATGAAATTAATCAAGCCGGAGTTACCGGGGGAGACTAGTAGTAGGGGAATCAGGGAGGTGTGCTTGAAAGAGTGACCTCTTGTGGGTTTGGATGCCACACGTGATCTTATATTCTTATGATTTATGTGTGCACTTGTTGCTATATGTTACATAGTACCTGAGTACAACGAACTGTTTCTCCCTGCTATCAGGATCCACTAACGTACCACTTGTTTGATATGCAGTCATCCTGTGGGATAGGGCACATGATGGTTGCATCAGTATAAAGTTAATAAAATGCTAGACGTATACACTTGCATCAAATTCTACATTGTCTTAGCTCGTCACGTACTGATCTTTCCCGTGATCTAGTACCTAATATATTTTCATGATACTGATACTTAGGACTCCTGTGACATGCATTATCTTGAAAACAATCGCGTAAATAAACACATAGCAAAAACAAATACAGGAAGAAAATAAAAAAAAATACGATCAAAAATCAGAATATGTATCTAAGAACGTATTTCAGGAACAGGATGTTACACACTCCCTTACCCGCCACCTTTCAAACCCTTCCCCTGCCTCCTCCGTCGCCTTGCCCTCTCCTCAATTTGCTCTGCCAGCATGTTCCTTCCCTGTGTTGCGCCACATCCATGCTTCCTCTTCTCCTATGCCCTATTTTGTCCCCTGCTCTCTTACCTTTCCCTCAAATCCGAATAGGGAGTCGCCATCTTATTTTTCATTGAAAATGATTGGGAAAAACTTACAAAAAGAAGAATTAAGGAGCAAAATTACAAATAATTCTTAACGAAAAAGAAAATTACAGGTAGATCTCCTCTGAGATTTTTGAGGAAGTATGCCGGTAGGAATCTGGTCAGCGTGCGATCACTTTATCCCTTTGACGATCCAATCGGTCAGGTGGCCAAACTGCCTCCTCGATAGAATTTTCTTCTTACTTGGTTTCAGAAATATTCGAAGATGGAAGGCGTGTTGGAACTCTGGATGAAAGAGAACTGAATCTATGAGGTTTTGGAAGCAAGCTTAGGCGTTGGAAGCAAGAAGGCAAGATGACACTTTTCCTATATGTCTCTTCTTAATCTCTCCCAATTTTTCTAGCCCCTCTTCTCTCTTAGTAAGGGGCTATTTATAGCCAAAATGGGGTGTAATCATTCCCCCTTAAATTCAGCAAGACTAAATCAGTCTTTAGCTTCACGCGAGGCTAAAAATAGCTTTGTCGTGAGGTTAACTTCGAGCTTTCGGTAAAGCTAATAAGTTCATGCGAACTGTTATTAGCCATTGTGGCTTATTTGTCTCCACTTAATGTGGGACGAAGTGGGCGGGTGTAAGCACCTGCTTAAAGTGATATTAATCTCACTAAATTAGTGGGGTTCACTCGTTAATCCCTAATGGGATTTTGAAACGGTCAATTGATGACCTGGTAAAGCTCGCTACGGAGCTAAGTGAGAAGTTTTTCTTCAAGTGAAGTTATCTTCACATCCTCGTGCGAAGCTAGAACTCAGTACATAGCTTTAGGCAAAGTTACCTTCACATCCTCGTGCGAAGCTAGAACTTAGCCCATAACAGATCTGCACCATTCGTTCCTCCAGCGAAGCTGGGGATGAAGCTTCTAGCGCGAAGCTCTAGGATTAGCCTTTGGTGGCGCTGAATGGGAGCTTCTTGCGAAGCTTATGACCTCGGCAATTTTGGGTCTCTGCGAGGCTACGTTTTTTTATCAAACCTGGCTTTATAGACTTGTTTTGGCCTCTTTACGGGCAACTTTGGCTTATTGTCTGCTTTACTGGATAAATAGAGTCTAAGTCATTACTTTGTCCCTCAGAGATGAGCAAACACTGGTTGTCAGCTTGTCTGTGACTTGTCTTTTTGTAAATATCGACAAGTTAGACATGTTCAGACCGGTTGAAGAAAAGTCTGAGAGTTTGTCTTTTTACAGTGTCATCAGCTTTGACCAATCCGATGCAGAGATGATTGGTGCAGAAATAAGCTCATTCTTTAGCTTCTCCCAAGCATTAAGACATCCATTATCGAAAGTGAAGGAAACGTCCTTAGCTAAAAGGTTAGTTGAAGGTCTAACAATTTTACTAAAGTCCTTAATGAACCTACGATAAAAATCAGGGTGTTCTAAGAAGGATCGAATATCGTTAATACATTTCGGCATCGGGAGCTTAGCTATAACCTCAATCTTGGCTTTATCCCCTTCAATTTCATTCTTAAAAATTTCATGACCCAAGACAACTCCATGTCTTACCATGAAGTGGCATTTCTCCCAATTTAGTGTCAGATTTTTCTCAGCACATCGTTGGAGGACGAGTTCGAGATGGTGAAGACATTGACCGAATGAATCTCCATAAATGGAGAAATCATCCATGAATATTTCCAAAAATTATTCCAACATACTAAAGAAAAGACTCAACATGCAACGTTGAAACGTTTCTAGGGCATTTCACAAGCCGAAAGGCATTCGATGATAAGCAAATGTCCAAATGGACATGGGAA
Organism: Agave tequilana; assembly: GCA_038442645.1. Classification (NCBI taxonomy): domain Eukaryota; kingdom Viridiplantae; phylum Streptophyta; class Magnoliopsida; order Asparagales; family Asparagaceae; genus Agave; species Agave tequilana. The sequence goes on from JAVJIF010011345.1 coordinate 126,347, forward strand.
AGTGGTCTTTTCTTGATCCTCCAGAGCAATGAAAATCTGATTATACCTCGAGTAATTGTCCAAGAAACAGTAATACTCGTGGCCAGCCAAACGTTCAAGCATTTGGTCAATGAAGGGAAGCGAGAAATGATCCTTACAAGTTGCTGCATTTAGCTTCCTATAGTCGATGCAAACTCGAATCTTCATGGGAAGTCGAGTTTGGACTAACTCTTTATTCTCATTTTTCACCACGATGAAACTGGATTTCTTCGAAACCGCGTGGACAGGACTGACCTATTGGCTATCAGAAATGGGATAGATTATCCCATTATTTAAGAGTTTCATGATTTCAGCATGAACAACATCTTGCATTATAAGATTTAACCTACGCTGTAGGTCACTCTTCAGTGTCGCTCTTCAGTGTCGCTTCTTCATTGAGATGAATGCGATGTTGAAATATGGCCGGACTTAATACCTTTATGTCAGTCATAATCCAACCAATAGCTTCCCTATATTTTCTAAGAATTGTCTTAAGATTCTCTTCTTTCCTGTCTTTTAAATGGGATGCAATTATGACGGGAAAAGTCTTTTGTTTGCCTAAATATAAGTACTTGAGATGCATAGGTAAGGCTTTCAATTTTAAGGAAGGGGAAGGCTCATTGGAAGGAGGAGTCAAGTTTATTGGCTCTACATGTAGTGAAATAGGATTTGAGGCCCAATGACTCGATAATCTGATCAAGGTTAAAGTCTTCAAACTCAAATTCGAAGTCACAATTAGGTTCTAATTCTAATCTTCTCTATGTCCGCTTGTCAAGTTCTCAATGAGGTTGACTTCAAATGTTTAGTCGTCAACATTATGGGGTTGCTTCCCTAAGTTAAAGACATTGACTTCTTTAATCATGTCTCCAAAGGTTAACCTCATGGACCCATTCCTATAGTTGATAATAGCATTGGCAGTAGCAAAGAATGGGTGTCCTAAGATAATGGGAGATTGAGCCCTAGGATTGGACATAAGTTGTGTCTTAAGAACTATGAAATCAACGGGGTAGATAAACTCTCCGACTCGGATAAGGACATCATTAATTTTCCATTGAGAACTTTCACTGATCAGTTAGCCAGTTGGATGGTGACTCGAGTTGGACTAAGATCGCCCAACCCAAGTTGTTGATAAACTGAGCAAGGGAGAAAGTTGATACTTGCTCCCAAGCCAAGAAGTGCACGACTAATCTCGGCTTGTCCTATAGCGCAGGCAATGGTTGGATAACCTGAATCCTTGTACTTGATAGGGATCAGACCCGATAGTAGCTCACTAATATTAGTGGCTAAGAAGACTTTCTTAGCACATTAGTCTTTCTCTTCTTAGTGCACATGTCCCTAAGAAGTTTTACGTAAGATGGGACTTGTTAGATAGTATCAAGAAATGGCACATTTATCTTCACTTGATTGAAGATCTCAATTATCTTATCTATGTGTGGATTCTATTTGTTGTTCTTTAGCCTATTAGAAAATGATATATAGGCTTGTGCACTTGACTGGCTGACTTGTCTTTTTCTGACTCATCAGATTGGGATGGATTGAAACTGGATAAAGTGAATGCTTGTGTGTTGTTGTGCTGAATAGGATTGGGTGGCATAGACACTTGATTATCAACTTTCTTTCTCGATCTTAATCTATGAACACCATTACATTGATTAAACTGTTGATCTTCAGCCATATGTACTTGGTTAGAATTTCATGGGTTCATTAATGGTTGACTAGACAAAGTACCCTTGGGCCTCTTGTTGGCCCAAGGGCCCATCACTCTTGTTTTGATAATGATTAACTCATGTAGTTATAGTTTACTAATGATCTTGTATTTATATAGTTTCAGTTAATGATCAAGATCTTAGTAGGTGATTAGCTTCAATAAAGGAGTTTTGGGGCTAACACATGTTGATTCAAGAGCTCGCGCGTCAAGATCGCATCTAGCACTCGGTTGGAGTCAAGCTCGTTGGATCGCGTTTGGATCGAGTCGGCTTGGAAATAAGAAGACTTCAATTTGTTTTAGTTTAAGATTGTATTTAGATCTTGTGTAAAGGTAGATAGTGTTGATATGCTCAAGTTTACACACACACAAGTTTAAAGTTTGGCTTTTCGGTTTAAACCGATTTTGGATTTCATATCAAAAATATAGATATATATCTTATATGTATATTGGATTCTATCCATGTACAATATGCTTCAAAGTTATTTCAATATCATGTTTTTATATTTATACAAGTTTTGAAAAATACGGATTTTATGTTTAAGCTCAATTTTCATATCACGAAAATAGTTCAAATTGTTTGTAATATGTGTTAAATTTTAGTCACACATATTTGTTATTCAAAGATCTTATAAGAACTTATTTTTATGGAATTTATGTTATTTATGGGATTTTATGGAGTTAAAATGTTTAAGATTCAGTTCCAAAAATTCCCAGCTAGATCAGCTGGCGATCGACCAGACCGTTGACCGGACCAGTGGTCGGTCGACCGGATCGGTCGATTGATGTGCACTAGACGTGCACAAAGGCTATCCATAACGACCGGTCGACCGCGCGGTCGACCGACTGAAAGCACCCAACTCTCGGGTGCTGGCCGATCGATCGGGCGGTCGACTGATGGCTTGGCCCGGTTGACCGGGCGGTCGACCAGAGGCACAACGATAAGAAATGACCGTTGGCCTATCGACTGGAAGGGCAAATCTGGCTTTTCAAGATTGCCAATGGCTAGTTTTTGGAATGGGTTATAAATACCCATCCTTGCGCTGTTTTTATCAAGAATTTGAAGAGCAAATTTTCTCATCTTTACAAGTGTTTTAGCAACAAGTTTTCAAGAGTTTTTGGAGTAAAAGATTTATCTTTATTTGTTTTAAAGGGTTGGAAAAATTAAAGAAAAAGAGTCTTTGGGAATTGATTTTGATCTTCATTTATATTTCTATCTAGAGTTTTTCCCAAGAGTTTTTCTTTGTGATTTGTTTTCCAAACACTTTATTTTCTCACACTTGAGCTATCATATCTATCATATTTATAGGATCTTGTTTTTGTGAGAAAATTAGTTTGTGGTTATTGTGATCACCAAGATTGTTTGTGGTCTTTGAGATCACCAAGTTGTAATCTTTCTTTTCTTTTGGCTTTGTGTCATTCCCTCTAAGTGTAGAGGAGGTTGTGTTTTGGGTTTGTTGTTATCCCTCTAAGTGTAAAGGTGATTGTGGTGGAGTTTGGCTTTGTTTCTTGTCCCTCTAAGTGTAGAGGTGATTGTTGGAGTTTAGCTAAGTGCCTTATCCCTCTAAGTGTAGAGGTGATTGTTGTTTGGCTTAATGCCTTATCCCTCTTGTGTGAGGTGATTATTCTTGTGCCTTGCCTCTTGTGTAGAGGTTATTTTGTTGGAGAGAGGAGTTGTGTACTCCCTGTTTATATTTGCCAAATCCTCAGTGGAGGCTCCCTGTATGGGGAGTCCTGTGTAGACGTATAGTGAAAATCCTTCTGTGTGAAGGTGGGGACGTAGAGCAGTGGCTCGAACCTCGAAACATGTCTCGGTGTTTGCGATTGATCCACTATCTCTAACTCTCTCTCTTTTATATCTTACATTGCAACTTATTCTTCATATCTTATATGCTTGATATTGATTGTGTGCCTCACTAGTGTTGAACCAAGAGAGCTTCATATAGCACCTCAACTCTTATTTAGAGGAATTTAGAGGAGATAGTCCAGAGCCCGTCAGCGGGAATTCGGTTATACTCTTTGGTTACACATAGTGTGTTGCAATTAATTTTTAATTCTGCGTCATTTATCATTAGATTAACCAGACACCTATTCACCCCCTTTTAGGTGTATTTTCACCTCTCACTTTGTAAATTAGCTAGTTAATTCATTTGAACCTCTAACCTAGTTATGACTTGTGCGTTGTTGTTTTGTGTGTTTGTATAAGGGACTCTTGGTTCCTCATATACCTTTCCATAGTCTTCTCAAAATCAGTCTTTCTTTTCTCAAGTGGAGAATTTTGAAAAGAAGATTGTGGAGCATGGTTAAAAAAGTTCTGACGATAATTGGAAGAATTATGATGGTAATTGGGCTGATGATAGGAAGAATTGTGATTATGATTGGGATGGAAGTGGTTTGACCTTGAGTGATCATTATTGTTTTGGCTCTATAAGAAATTTAGGTGATTTCTCCAGCCATGATTGTACGTTTGTGCATAAAGAATGTTATGGGTCTTGAAAAGGCTGCATTCATGGGCTCAGGATACGTTTATTAAGCATTGAAAACAGGACACTCCTCAAATACATGGTTTATGACTTGACAGTAAGTACAACCCAGAGTTAAAAATTGGTTTTGACTGACTTGGCTGACTGAAAGTGGCTCCTTAGTTTCTAGAGCTTTCATTCTTCTCGTTTGAAAATTTTAGTCTTGGTAGCTATGGATGATTCTATTGAATGGAGACCTACTTTTGAAGAGATAGGATTTGTATTCCGAGACTTTTGGGAGTAGGTTCCCATTGGAGGATTTTTTTCGACTAGGTCCTCAAATAAATCTCACCCTTGATTTTCATTCTTTTGCAAGAATCTCCTATGGCACATGGTTTCTAATAGGGTTTTATTCTGATAGTCTAAATCGTCATAGAGAATTTGGCATTGTTGCCACTTCTCTATGCCATGATGAGGACACTAGATAAGGAGGTTTTTGAAGCGTTCAAAGTACCTCCAAATGTTTCATTAGGTTCTTACTTGAACTACATGATGTGCTTCCTAATGAAAGCGGTCTTGTGAATTGGATAGAATTGCTTCAAGAAGTCCTTAATGAAATCATCCCACGATGTGATGAAACCGACCACTAAGCTGTATAACCATTTCTTGGTTAAGTCCTTAAGAGCAAATGGAACAAATCTCAACCTAATAACATCATCTACAATGTGAGAGATTTTCATCATTAAGCATACTTCTCAAATTCTCTTATGAAGAAATATGCATCTTTGAACTCTAAGCCATTAAATTTAGGGAGTGTATTGATGAACTAAGACTTAAGCTCAAAATTGTTGTCACCAATCGATGGAAGTTGGATGCAAGATGGAAGTGAGGTTCTCATGGGGTAGAACCTATCCTGTAAGGATATTGATTGAACCATAACTGGATTTGGATTTGGTTTTGGTTCTTATTTAGGTGGTAAAGTGTTTCTAGTTAATCTAAATGAATTTGGGTCTCTCGATTGTACTTGCATACAAAATTACTGCCACAAACTGGCTTACCAATCAGTTAAAAGGAGAAAAAAATTTCAACCACATATATTCTAAAGGAGACTTGGACCTAGACAACTCCTAACTGGTTAGATTGTCCATAGGAGGTATAATGTAGACTCTGACCACAAGTTAATCAGGCAGGTCGGGGCAAGATTTGTGGGAGGTATCCGCACAAAAGCGATGGGCTTAATTAAGTCAAACCACCAGCCTTCGAGGTTTCCCTCTCAATCCCCATCCTTTGACACCGATTTGGTAAGAGTCAAATTCTAACACCTTCACCCTTAGGATAACCTCCTAATAAGTTCGAGATGTCCTAAGGCCAACGTCTATCAGATTTTAAATTAAGCTTAGGTTGTGCGTGCTTGGAGATGGTTTGTGGGGTTAAAGAAGGGTAATGGCTCCCCCACCTTATCTTTTGTTGGGTTTTACCCTTAAAATGATTTAGTGCAAAGTGTGCAAGATATAGAAAAGTAGCATTCAATAAGCATGTAATTACTCAAGAATATTTCCTAAGGTATATGCTATGCATACGTATATTGTCTCCAGCTTTCTTCAACAGTAATTGAAATGAAATGTAATTAGACAAATGCCTAAGAATATAGTCTAAACATTTTTAAATAATTTAAATCAATCAATTACTATTGTATTAAGAGCAGGATTGTGAGATAATCAAGTACAGAAAACTAGAATTAAAGAAAGCTTGTTTTTTCAGAACAATATGTCCTGCAAGAAAGAGTTTTTAGTAGTCCCACAATTAATGTATTTCTGCAGCAAACTCTTAAAATCTTGTTCCCTACTTTCTAGAGTAGAGACACAAGATCACAATTCTTCTACAAAGCTTGAATACTCAACCTGATTTTTTTAACCCCGAAACAAAACATTAAACTTGTTAAAACACAAGAATATTGTTCCCTCTCTGGCAATAGCGCCAAAAATTGATTGACAAATTAGAAATACCGTGTACCTTAGGGCTAATGGATCATATCCACGAGGAGAGATGTGATGCAAGCTTTTCGGTATTTTGAGAAAAACAAGTTCTAGTATTTATATTTTTTAGATGAAAAAAAGATGGAGAGTAAAGAAATGATTTAAAGAAAACTTTAAATTTTAGAAATGGTTTTGGAAAAGTGGATTTTAAAAGAAGTTTGAGAACGATTTTGTTTGTGTTTTTTTAATAAAAGAAAAGATTCAGGCTCACTATTTTATTATTCTACTATGTGTTTTTCTCTTGAAAGTGTTGATGCCTCAAATAGATCATTGGCCGAAGTTAAGACTTGATTTTTTATTCATTCAAGGAAAACAGATAAGATGATTTTGGAAAAGTTTACTTCTTTTAAAATAGTTCTTAGATGGAATATTAAATCATCAAGATTTTCTCAAATATGAAATAAAAACTAGTTTAAGACTTACTTTCAAAATTGAAGTTTAGAATAAGTCCATATCCATCCTCATGTGGCTTAAATAACACTCGGCAATAAGTAAGGCTTTAAGTTAGGCGTTCATATGATTCAGCTGGGTTCTTTTCATTAAAATTGATCAAGAAGAATACTTATAAAAGAAGGAGAATAATGAGCCCAGAAAATCAATTTAGCTACTCATATTAGAATTAAAATACAAAGATGAACTAAAACAAGACATACCAGCAAGTGAGATAAAGAAAAGTCCATCACATTTTTATTAATGTCACTTTAACTTCAGATTACAATCACTCCTTCTCTCTCTCACTTGTTTCTGGTCTAAGCTAGAAAAAAAAATAATAAATAGAATTTGCAATTGAATTGCAACTAACACAAGTCCTAGCATAAAATAAAGCAAAATCTTAATCATATTCTTCGTTCCTCTCTGCCTCTGAGTATGCAGGTATTTATAGGAGAAATAGAATAGGGGGAGGAGTGATCAGATAGGGGAGCAAACGCTCCCCCTAATTCAAATAACAGCCTTTGGCCGTGTTTCCGTGGCTTGGGCCAAGATCTAGGGGCCCTCCTCCATTGATCCTTCCTCTATCTTTCTATCTTATTAGATTTTGAGTTTCTGCTCTATATTTGATGATTATCTCTTTATTCTCAGGCAATCCGCTTTTCCTTGAAATTAGATGATATTATCTTATCTGATATATCCAGTTTTCAGATAAGATAGCTTTATAACCTTCAGATTTGAATCGATCCCCTTTATTTTGAATTTCTGGATTTAATTGGATAAATCTATCAATCTCTCTCTTTTCTTCTTTAATTACACTGCACACCATTAAACATGAAAATACATTAAATAGCAGAGTTTTATTAAAGAATAAATACAAAAATGTAACACATATGATATGAAAACATGTCATGCACGTGTACGATCAGTTCCTTCCCATTCACATACTGTAGGCTATCGATCAAAGCGACCTTCCTCACTAGAGAAGATTGGTAACCACTTATTGAAAGGGCGAGAAGTGACTTGCTACTTGAAAAGTAATGCTCTTTCTCGAGGTGGTAGGCTCATCCTTGCCGCTACATTTCATGTCCTTCTACTTCCTTTCGGAATGGGTTATTCATGCAATCGACCGGGTTCGTAGCGCTTTCTTTTGGGAAGGCACAAGGAACATACATGGAGGACTTTTCTTGATAAATTGGAAACTTGTTTCCACTCATAAGAATCAAGGTGGCTTGGGTGTATGCAACCTTCGGCTTTCAACCTTGCCCTCCTATCCAAGTGGATTTATATTTTGGTAAAAACAAGTTTTAATGTTTATATTTTTAGATGAAAAAAAGATGGAGAGTAAAGAAATGATTTAAAGAAAGCTTTAAGATTTAGAAAAGATTTTGGAAAAGTGAATTTTAAAAGAAGTTTGAGAATGATTTTGTTTGTATTTTTTTAATAAGAAAAAGATCTGGGCTCACTATTCTATTATTCAACTATGTGTTTTTTCTCTTGAAAGTGTTGATGCCTCAATTAGATCATAGGCTGAAGTTAAGACTTGATTTTTTATTCATTTAAAGATAACAGATAAGATGGATTTTGGAAAAGTTTACTTCATTTTGATATAGTTCTTAGATGGAATGTTAAATCATCAAGATTTTCTCAGTATGAAAAAAAAACTAGTTTAAGACTTGCTTTCAAAATTGAAGTTTAAAATAAGTCCACATCTATCTGTTGGCCCAATGGCCTTCCACTCTAGTTTTGATGATGATCAACTCATGTAGTTATGTTTACTAATATTCTTGTGTTTCTAAGTTTCAGATCATTAACAGGATATTAGTTGGTGATTAGCTTCAACAAGGAGTTTAGAAGCTATTCATGGTGATTCCAGGGCCAAAGCTTCAAGTTCACACTTTGTCTAGCCCATGGATGGAGTTTTGGAGCAAGTCTACTTGAAGATGATGATCGTCAAGAAGACTTAGGTATCCTAGTTTAGATAGAGTTTTTAGATCCATTTGTAAAGCTTAGTTTAGTTGATATGCTCAAGTGCACAAAACACACACGTTTCATGATTTGGTTTTTGGTTTTCATGAATAATAGATCAAAACAAGTTTACATTATACCTATGTATATTAGATATGTTCTAGATATACATACATGCTTTAAACTTGCTAGACAAACTTATTTTGACTATCCTATTCATGTTTTGGAAAAATCAAGTTTGACAAAATACAAGGTTTTGTTTTTGATAAAATTTGCAAGACTCAAAAATGAATTGATATGTTTATATATTGTCTTGAAATTTTTATCACATGTTTATGCTTCAACATAAAATGATAAAACAAGTTTTATGGAATTTTCAGAAATGATAAAAGGTTTTTAGAAAATATTTTTCCAAATTTTTCTGACCTGGTTTTGTGCTGACAGGCTGGTCGGCCGACCGGGACGGTCGACCGCACCAAGGGCCGGTCGACCGATCCGGTCGACCGACGTGCACAGACGTGCACGTCTGTTAGGCACAGTAGACGGTCGACCGAGCCGGTCGACCGGGTATGAGAGCTCTGCTCTCGGTTTATTTCGGTCGACCGGGCCGGTCGACCGCTATTGCCCAACGGTCACATTTTTGACCGTTGGCGGTCGACCGGACCGGTCGACCGGTGGCCTGTCAGGCTGCCACATCAGCCTAACGGCTAGTTTTTCCTAGGGGCTATATATACCCCATTTCTCCATTGTTTTGGCTAAGATTTTTAGAGCTAAAAATTTCAGACTTTCTCTAGTGTTTAAAAGAGTTTTTAAAAGGGTTTTTAAGCCAAAAAGATTTCATCTTTATTTGTTTTGGGTTTTGAAAAATCAAAGAAAACTAGTTTTGGGATTTTGATTTGGTATTTCATTTTCTATCTTATACAAGAGATTTCCCAAGTAGTTTTTCTTTGTTGCTTGTTTCCAAAAACACCTTGATTCCACACTTGAGCTATATCATACTATCCTAAACTATTACGATCTTTGTTTTGAGGAAAGAAAGAAAGAGAGAGTTTTGAGGTTGTTGTTTGTAACCTCTAAGTTGTACACCCTTATTCTTGTTGTATCCCTCTTAGGTAGAGGTGATCGGGTGATTGGTTTGTATCCCTCAAGTGTGAGGTGATTGAGATTGGTTGTGAGCCTCTTTGGTAGAGGTGTTGTTGTTGGTTGTTGTTGGCCTCGGTGGAGGTTGTATTGAGAGAGGAGTTAGATACTCCTAGAGTTGTAAGAAATCCTCTTCGGTAGAGGTTCCCTCGGTGGGAGTTGAGATAGTGGAAATCCTACACGGTGGTGTAGGCGGGGATGTAGAGCAAGGTGCTCGAACCTCGAAACAAATCTTGGTGTTTGCGTATTGATCCATTGTCTCTCTAACTCTCTCTCTTATATTTGTGCAAAGCATCATATTCATATCATATCATATTTGCTTGTGTTGTGCATATTTCATATTGCCTTGCATTATTCATATTGCTATTCATTCTTATATGCTTGGCTTGATTGTGTGTATTTTATATTGCTTGGATTGCTTGTGTGTGTGTGCCTAACTTATACTCATCCAACAAGAGCTTCACATAGCACCTCAACCCATTTCAAGGGGAATCAGGGGAGTTAGTCCAGAGCCTCGCAAGGGAATTCGGCTACACTTGTTGGATTGTATTAGTTTGTGCAAGATTTGCATTAGCTTCCGCATTTAGCGCACTTAGTTTGCATTTAGTTTCTTAGATTAGCACTTACACCTATTCACCCCCCCTCTAGGTGTTTTTCAATTGGTATCAGAGCTAGTGCTCCTGATACTTAGGCTTAACATCCTAGGAGTGAGATCCATTTGCTTGCTAATCTCATTTGCATTTGTTTGTTTGCACATTCATATATAGTTTACCATGGACTTCATGACCCCTCCTAGCTTTGACCCTTCCAACATTGATGTTTGGAAGTATAGGATGTCCATGTACCTAAAGACCCTAGGTTTGCATGTTTTCCTTGCGGCCACCAAGAGATGTTATCTTGGTGATTGCAATCATATAGGGGCCAATGCACATGCCCTAGAGGCTATTAGAAGTACATTACCTAAAGATTATCTTATGTGTGTTTCTAATCTTGATTCCGCTTTTGCAGTGTGGAACAAGTTGACAACAACCACCACCTCCAAGCTTCAATTGCCAATCCAAGAAGAGGAATCTAGCGGAGAATCCGAGCCACAACAATGCTATATGGTCCAAGGGAATGACTCCCTTGAGGTACACTCGAAACTCCATTAGATAGTGATGATGATGCTAGTTCTTCAAATGATCATATTGATGCCCATGCTTTGAATGAAGAACTTTCCATTGTTTGTGAAAAACTAATTGAAAAATATAAGATTTTGAAAAAGAAAAGTCTAGAAATTGAAAAAGAAAATAAATGTTTGCATTCTAGACTTGATTGTGTTTTGCAAGAGAAAGTTGAGGCCTATAATGAAAGGGATTCATTGAGATCTCAATTAGAACTTGCACTTAAAGAAAATGAGTTTTTTGAAAAATAAAAATGATTGCCATACTCTTTTGAAGAAAAATGATAACTTGTCTTCAAAAGTTGATTTTATTTTAAAAGAGAATGTTGATTTGAAAAATAAATTATTTCCATTACAAATGATTTAGATGTGTGTTTAAAGAAAAATATTGTTTTGCAAAATAAAATGGATGCACATGTTTGCCATGCTAGTGTAGCCTCTTCATCTAGACTACCTAATGCATGTACCTCTTCTTCTAGGATTAATGATGATATTTGTATGTTAAAGAAGAGAGTAGATTGTTTGGGCTCCACTATGAGCCAATGTGCCATGAACCACACACGCTTGGAAACCTTGGTTCGAAAGAAACAAGTTCCATCCTTTATGCATGCACACCCATCACGGCATACACATGCTCCTCACGGACACACCCATCACCATATGTATGCTCATGTGTACACATGTACACATTGTGGACGTAGGGCCACCTTGCTAAATTTTGCTATGATAGATTACATACTCCAAATTTAGCAAAGAATTTTGTTTTGGTTAGAAATGAGACTAACCCCTATGGACCCAAAAGAGTATGGGTACCAAAGACCACCCCTAAAGTTTTTGATGTAGGTGTGGGCTCTCACATGACGTGAGAGTGATGACACCTTGGAGTGGATGCGTTCCGGACTTCATGGAAATCAAATTGGATGCATCACTTTCAAGGGAAGATTTGGTGGAGATGACCACCATATTTTGGAGACAAGGAGAGTTGCTTCTTCGGTTTTGGTAACAATCCTTTACTCCCATTTATTGTTTACATGCTTTCCATGTTTTAATGTTTATAGCATGTTTTTGATGTCTATGGATTAGTATGTTCATTCCATGTTTATTAGATCCTTGACATACATGTATAGTATTTGAGACACACATGCTTATTTGATTCACATTTAGTGTTCTCACCGTTTGTTTAGCTATAATGTACATCATGAATCTAATACATGTGAATTATATAGTAATCATGTTTTAGTTTTATCATGATGATTTTTATATGTGTTTTTGATGCTTCATATTTGAATATATGTTTAAGTGTTAGTCTTCATTAAGACTAGTTATATACTTGTACATAGAGTGGGCTACAAATAAATCTATATATAGTTAGAATTGAATGCTTATTTGAACCCATTAGATGTGCTAGTATAGTCTAGTTTTGATGATTCATACATATTAAACTTGTATTCTCATTTTTGAATTTGCTTTATGATTGTGTATATGTTTGTATTGCCAAACCTTAAGATATACATGTATACCCCTTGAGTCATTTGCCTTTCATGCAAATCTATATTATGGACTCAAATTGTGTTTAGGGATATGTATGTATACTTAGTGTATTGACAATTCATACATATACCTTGAAATGAAATTGTTTTTAGATGAAAATTTAGTTTTTCATGTTTCATGTATTTATGTTTAACTTCATGTATATGTCTATCTAGTTCAAACTAATCTTATACATATACATCTTTTGAGCCATGTGCCTTCATGCATATATTTTGTGAACTCGTTATGTTTTGGATATGTATGTATATTTTAGCTTGTATTAGACATACATATGCCTTGAAGATAAATTAAGGAGTTTTTTATATGACTTTTCATGTTTTTTTGATGGAATTATGTTTTAAGGAATAATTGAGCTTAATGAAATATTTTTCATGACTATGATCTTCACATATTTTGTACACTCATATCTATTGCTCATGTTTTGTTTCTCATGAGTTATGCTTTATTGGTTAGAGTGATGATTATCATGTGAATTTCAATTTTATTTTATTCCTTACTTGAAGGATTTCGTGCTAGTTAACAAGTTTTTCCATTTAACCAGTTGCGGTGTTCTTCATTTGGCAGTGATTTTCAAACAAAACTACATTTTCAAATCTATCTTTGAAAACCCCTATCATCTAAGGGCGGTTAGGATGGGAGATCATGTTCATGTTTGTCCTAAATTGAAAATCTTTAAAACTTGAATTATGATTGGGTGGTAGATAATATGATGTATACACTTGAACTTATTGTTATGTCAATTGGTATCATTGAACTCTTTCAATTGGTATCATTTTGATCTTCTTGTATACTCATATATGTTTTGTATGTATGTATGCTTTAAATTTCAAGTATATCAATTTCTATTGGTATCTATCTTTCATACATATATATGTTTGTGTTTATGCTAGTGTTTGAGTTTCAATTTTGTTTAAATTGATTACTTTTAAATTGTTATCAAGACTATGCATGACTTTAGTTTGTATTTCATAAAGGGAGAGAAAATATGATTTTGTATTTCAATTGGTATTTGTACTCCCACACTTTATGATTAAAAGTTGTTTATATGCTTTAAAATGAATAATTCTTACTATTGGTATCAATGTTTCTATGTAAAATCTTTTCAATTGGTTAAACATAACAAATTTTGAATACATTTAGTATCAAGATTCATGTTTTAGGAAGTCAAGATTTATGTTTAATTACAATTGGTATCTCAAAATGTTGTTTAAAGAAAATATTCAAAGTTTTGATTTGTATTTCCTATATGCAAGGAGAGCTTAACATCTCTCTTACATATAGATTCATGTTGAGTATATTATAAATTGAGGAGCTTGACAACTCTTCTTTATATGATATACGTGTGTAGGGGGAGATTCACATCTCCTCTTATGCATTACATAATATGTGTTATGTGAATTGGGGCTTGTCATCCCTTCTTCATGTAATGCATATGTGTAGGGAAGCTAACTTAGCGTCTTCCTCTTCATGAATGTATATAGCATATAACATATATTGATTCTTGTTTATTGGTATCAAGATGCTTCATTGACATATTTTTAATTGATATCATGTTTGTAGTCACCCCTTATTGATTTTATTTTTGTTTTAGACAAAAAGGGGGAGAACATTGTCTTTTATTGTTTTGTTTGACATAAAGGGAAGAAAGATTTTTACCCCTCGTTTTATTTATGGTTTTGATTACCCCTTTGTTGATGATTGACAAAAGGGGGAGAAAGATTTATGAAGTTTATATGCATGCTTATGTTTATGCATATATTATGTTTTAATCTCAAGAATATTAAGTTTAATTGATTTATAGAGTTTGCTTTGTAATTGGTATCTAGAGCTTATTTTGTTTTGAATATTCCATTTGATATTTAGAACCATTTATTGTTTATGCATATGCATGTTTCATGTTAATATTCATTGCATATATTTATTGTTTATCCCTATGCATGAGTTAAGGGGGAGCTTCTTTGAAGCTTAACTTTAATCCATGCATATAACTCCATGAGTCTTGTCATCATCAAAAAGGGGAGATTGTTGGCCCAATGGCCTTCCACTCTAGTTTTGATGATGATCAACTCATGTAGTTATGTTTACTAATATTCTTGTGTTTCTAAGTTTCAGATCATTAACAGGATATTAGTTGGTGATTAGCTTCAACAAGGAGTTTAGAAGCTATTCATGGTGATTCTAGGGCCAAAGCTTCAAGTTCACACTTTGTCTAGCCCATGGATGGAGTTTTGGAGCAAGTCTACTTGAAGATGATGATCGTCAAAAGACTTAGGTATCCTATTTTAGATAGAGTTTTTAGATCCATTTGTAAAGCTTAGTTTAGTTGATATGCTCAAGTGCACAAAACACACACGTTTCATGATTTGGTTTTTGGTTTTCATGAATAATAGATCAAAACAAGTTTACCTTATACCTATGTATATTAGATATGTTCTAGATATACATACATGCTTTAAACTTGCTAGACAAACTTATTTTGACTATCCTATTCATGTTTTGGAAAAATCAAGTTTGACAAAATACAAGGTTTTGTTTTTGATAAAATTTGCAAGACTCAAAAATGAATTGATATGTTGATATATTATCTTGAAATTTTTATCACATGTTTATGTTTCAACATAAAATGATAAAACAAGTTTTATGGAATTTTCAGAAATGATAAAGGTTTTTAGAAAATATTTTTCCAAATTTTTCTGACCTGATTTTGTGCTGACAGGCTGGTCGGCCGACCGGGACGGTCGACCGCACCAAGGGCCGGTCGACCGATCCGGTAGACCGACGTGCACAGACGTGCACGTCTGTTAGGCACAGTAGACGGTCGACCGAGCCGGTCGACCGGGTATGAGAGCTCTGCTCTCGGTTTATTTCGGTCGACCGGGCCGGTCGACCGCTATTGCCCAACGGTCACATTTTTGACCGTTGGCGGTCGACCGGACCGGTCGACCGGTGGCCTGTCAGGCTGCCACATCAGCCTAACGGCTAGTTTTTCCTAGGGGCTATATATACCCCATTTCTCCATTGTTTTGGCTAAGATTTTTAGAGCTAAAAATTTCAGACTTTCTCTAGTGTTTAAA
Source organism: Agave tequilana (assembly GCA_038442645.1). NCBI lineage: Eukaryota > Viridiplantae > Streptophyta > Magnoliopsida > Asparagales > Asparagaceae > Agave > Agave tequilana. Next base: position 141,892 of record JAVJIF010011345.1, read on the forward strand.
AGAGTGTTTTAAAGGGTTTTTAAGCCAAAAAGATTTCATCTTTATTTGTTTTGGGTTTTTGGAAAATCAAAGAAAACTAGGTTTGGGATTTTGATTTGGTATTTCATTTTCTATCTTATACAAGAGATTTCCCAAGTAGTTTTTCTTTGTTGCTTGTTTCCAAAAACACCTTGATTCCACACTTGAGCTATATCATACTATCCTAAACTATAGGATCTTTGTTTTGAGGAAAAAGAAAGAGAGAGTTTTGAGGTTGTTGTTTGTAACCTCTAAGTTGTACACCCTTATTCTTGTTGTATCCCTCTTAGGTAGAGGTGATCGGGTGATTGGTTTGTATCCCTCAAGTGTGAGGTGATTGAGATTGGTTGTGAGCCTCTTTGGTAGAGGTGTTGTTGTTGGTTGTTGTTGGCCTCGGTGGAGGTTGTATTGAGAGAGGAGTTAGGTACTCCTAGAGTTGTAAGAAATCCTCTTCGGTAGAGGTTCCCTCGGTGGGAGTTGAGATAGTGGAAATCCTACACGGTGGTGTAGGCGGGGATGTAGAGCAAGGTGCTCGAACCTCGAAACAAATCTTGGTGTTTGCGTATTGATCCATTGTCTCTCTAACTCTCTCTCTTATATTTGTGCAAAGCATCATATTCATATCATATCATATTTGCTTGTGTTGTGCATATTTCATATTGCCTTGCATTTATTCATATTGCTATTCATTCTTATATGCTTGGCTTGATTGTGTGTATTTTATATTGCTTGGATTGCTTGTGTGTGTGTGCCTAACTTATACTCATCCAACAAGAGCTTCACATAGCACCTCAACCCATTTCAAGGGGAATCAAGGGGAGTTAGTCTAGAGCCTCGCAAGGGAATTCGGCTACACTTGTTGGATTGTATTAGTTTGTGCAAGATTTGCATTAGCTTCCGCATTTAGCGCACTTAGTTTGCATTTAGTTTCTTAGATTAGCACTTACACCTATTCACCCCCCCTCTAGGTGTTTTTCACTATCCTCATGTGCCTTCAATAACACTCGCCAATATGCAAGGCTTTAAGTTAGGCATTCATTTGATTCCGTTAGATTCTTTTCATTAAAATTGATCAAGAAGAATACTTATAAAGAAGGAGAATAGTGAGCCCAGAAAACTGATATAGCTACTCATATTACAATTAAAATACAAACATGAAGTAAAGCAAGACATACCAGCAAAGTGGAGATGCAGAAAAGTCTGTCGAATCTTTATTGATGTCACTTCAACTTCAGATTACAATCACTCCTCTCTCTCACTTATTTTTGGTCTAAGCTAGAAAAAATAACAAATATAACTTACAATTGAATTGCAACTAGCTAACACAAATCCTATCCTGGAATAAAGCAAAATCATAATCATATTCTCCGTTCCTCTACCTCTGAGTATGCAGGTATTTATAGAAGAAATATGATAAGGGAAAGGAGTGATCAGATAGGGGAGCAAACGCTCCCCCTAATTCAAATAAACAGCTGCGGAAACACGACTTTGGCCGCGTTTCCGCAGCCAGCCAGGATCTGGGGGCCCTCCTCCGTTGATCGTTCCTCTATCTTGCTATCGTATTGGATTTTGAATTTCTGCTCCATATTTGCGATTTATCTCTTTATCCTCAGCGAAACTGATAGAGTCTTCAAGAAATCTGTTTTTTATTGAAATTAGATGATATTATCTTAACTGATATATCTAATTTTCAGATAAGATAGATTCTAGAACCTTCAAATTTGAATCGATCCCCTTTCTTTTGAATTTCTGGATTAATTGGATAAATTTGTCAATTTCTCCCTTGTCTTCCTTAATTACACTATACGCAATTAAACATGAAAATACATTAAATAGCAGAGTTTTATTAAAGAATAAATGCAGAAATATGACACATATGATATGAAACATGTCATGCATGTGTACGATCAGTTCCTTCCCATTCACATACCTTAGGCTATTGATTAAGCGACCTTCCTTACTACAGAAGATTGGCAACCACTTATTGAAAGGGCGAGAAGCGACTTGCTACTTGGACAAGTAATGTTCTTTCTCGAGGTGGTAGGCTCATCTTTGTAAAATTCGTCTTTTCTTTCATGTCGCTACACTTCATGTCCTACTACCCTCTGGAATGGGTTATTCATGCAATCGACTGGGTTCATAGGGCTTTCTTTTGGGAAGGCACAAGGAACATACATGGAGGACTTTTCTTGATAAATTGGAAACTTGTTTCCACTCATAAGAATCAAGGTGGATTAGGTGTATGCTACCTTCGGGCTTTCAACCTTGCCCTCCTATCCAAGTGAATTTGGAGATTTTCCATGATGCATATGCTCCATTGGTGGGCCCTCGTTGCTCACAATTATTATAGAAGACAAAAAGCCCATGACCTTCAATTCTCTCTCCGGGCATTTATCTCCGTTTTGGAGAGGTATTCTAAAGGCATCTAAGTCTTTTGCTTCCGGCATTACAGTTGTAGCGGGGGATGAATGTACAACAAGATTTTGGCTTGATCACTGGATGAGAATGATACCTTACCCTACCTACCCCAATTTATTCATGCTTACAAGGGATCCTTCTTCAATGATGTACTTTCAAACTTGTCTTCATGAAGGAAGTCAGATTTGGGCCCCCAATTTTAGGAGATGGCCACATCAATTTATGGGAGCTAATATTCACAATAACCTCAACTATCTCCTCAACCTCCTTCAATCCACACAACTCTCTAATACACTGTATGAGCGGGTATGGAAGTTAT